>JAZBGZ010000436.1:14306-31205 GCA_037414795.1 Stenodera caucasica | reverse complement strand
TAAAGTTGTTAATGTTTATCGTTTAATTACACGTACAACATTAGAAGAGAAAATTATGGGGTTTGTTTATTGATTAATTCATTGATTTTTCTAAATTTTAATTGATTTGATTTTCTAGTTTACAAAAATTCAAAGTCCAAACTGTCAATACAATCATAACTGGTAATAATAGTAAATTAGAAACAATGGGTACTGAACAACTTCTAGATCTATTCTCAAATAAACCAACAACATTCAATATAAATAATGATAATAATAGTGGTGGTAATAATAATATGAGAACAATTTTGGAAACATTACCGGAATTATGGGACCAAAAACAATACGATGATGAATATGATTTGTCCCAGTTCATAGCCAAATTGAATTAAACAAAAAACAAATCAAATTTTTGGTTGACAACAAAACAAATGATGACATATTAATATACAATCATATTTGTTTTGTGTGTTTATGGATGATTTGATGTTTGTATCGATAAAAGGTGTGGTTGATGGAAATTCAGGTCAATCTGGGACTAGGTTATGACCTATATATAAATGGAAAATTTCGTTAAACTAGGTCATTGCAAGTAGAAACTAGATTACGACCTAACCTTGACCTGTTTCTCTTTCATTACAAATCGAGTAGTCTCGATACTAACAATTGAATTTTGTTTTAATTTCGTTCAAGACATATTCTACCAAAGATTTATTAGATTTAGAATGTGTGTTTTGTGGTAAAATATTGAGTCGCCATTTTTTCTTTTTTTAATTAATCAATTAATCTATTTATATTATCATCGATGAATTCATCCATTTATTCGTAGAATTTAGGATATAATTGCATGTTTTCTCTTGTGTTTTCTAATTATGTATCGATAGGAAATTTAATGTACTGATTTTATGTAGTCCTTTTTGTAATTGGATTTGTGTCCAATTTCGTAGCAATAAAGCAATTTTTTTGATGAATTAGCTTTAAGGAAATTCGCAATTTCAATAATTAAAAAACATTTTTCAATTTTGGCAGTTCTCGTTTATTTATAATAAATTTGTTGATATGGTTTATAATAATAATCAACAAATGAAGCGGTTCTACATTATTTTAGCGATAATTTACAACAATTGAAAATAGAGCATTTACGTCTAAATTATTGAGGATTTTCGTGGAAAATCCTCGATTCTACAATAGAATTTCTGCCTCTCGGGTTCACTTATCAATAATTCTTAATTAACATCAATTTTATTCTAAATTATACATTAACTAATTGAATTAATAAAATAAAATTAATCAGTCTTTTTATGGGAGAATCTATGAAATGAGTCAGTCATTTTTGTTATTGATTGTTATTGTTTTATGAAATTAAATACGGTCCTGCTTTTTTCGCGTGTGCTCCTTTATCGTGACAGACAATATGAACTAATCGTAGATTACTCAATGTGAATAAATCATTATAAATTGCTTTATAATCTAATAATAATTTTGAGTTTAAATAGTTTTGTTCCAACGCATTACAAATAGCTGGAATTATCGATCTAGATCGTTCAATACAATGATCGAAATTCCACGTTTGGAATATAATACGTTCTTCACGACTAATATACGGATTAATTTTATGACATGGGTCGTATAAACATTTCTTTTTATCCCATCTACCTTGACAATAAAAATCACCAATATTATTACAAAGACTTTTCATAGTTTTAGCATAATTTCGATCGAAATAATAACCATGAAATTTGGATAGTTTTAAACGTTCGTATAATTGCTGTAGAAATGAACGTAAATGATTCGGTGGTAATCCATTAATTTTCAATAATTCTTCTCTTGATTTGTAGTAATAGGTTCGAATACGGTCCTGTGCCCTCCTAAACATATATTCCTCTTTGGTTTTTGCATTGGTGTCAAGACCTAATTCGGTCATAATTTATATGTATGAAATCATAGCGATCACACCAAAGGCCGTTTTGTTTAATTATCAGAAAATTCTAGATACGGCCCTGGTGATTGTGTGTATTCATGGTTTTCATCGAGCATCTAGAGCGCTTTGATTATTCGAAAAATTTTAACAATTGAATAATGAAAACACTCTAGATTGTTGATTTTGTTCAACTCACCTTCAAACCATTCCGGATGGTCGGATTTCAGGCTAATTTTCGTTTTATCGCGATCGATTTCGCGCAAGACTTCGGCCAATTTGAATACTTTATTTTTCATTTTTTCAGTGAAAAATTCTTGTACTTTCTCACCAGCTGTTAGGTATTCATCGTTGACTTCGCGTATCGTTTTGTATAAAATTTCAGCATCGGTTTCAGCACGTTCTCCATTCTTCACCCATACGAGCAGACTTTGTGGATGGACAGTTTGGAAATATTCGTCGTTTTCGATTACTGTACCGTCTTGTGTTTGAAAATAGATATCATTTATTGTTAGTTTTAATTTGAATTTTTCTATTGTTTTCTTTTTGAGATCGTCTAGAGTTTTGGCTGCGATACCAACTCGAAATTTACGTTCGGCATCAGTGATTTTAAAACCTTTGGCCGCCATCTAATTAATAATTAATTAAAAAACAATTTTAATAAATAATTCAAAAATTATACAACCAATTCAACGTTCTTACAACGAATAAACGTTTTCCTGGTTGTCGACGAACATTTATATATTGAAAGATAATCAAGTTTGCAGACAGAGAGGGAAAACAACGCTCGTGCAAATCAAAGTAGGCCAATGTCGTGTCATTGCCAAATTATACGTGGCTACTTGATTTACAAGTTTCGACAATTATCAACGAAATCCACAAATATTATTCGATATATCGTTGAATACGATTGAAATGATTCAAATTTAATTGTTAGAATTATTAGAAACTCACCGTAATTTGATTAATTCACATATTGCGAGTCGACCTTTAAAATCTCCCAAAAAAGCAGACAACACGTTATACACCTGTGCAGATGAGTCGTTGCAAGTCGAGAACAGCGTCATCTCTGGCCGAAACTAATAGCAAAAATTTTGATTATTGATAGTTTGATCAATTTTACATCAATTTCAGCAATATTTCGATAATTGAAATGTTTATCAGCTAATTAGTTCAATCAATCATACATATAGCTTCATTCTGAGTTATTATCTTTGATTATTTAGAGACTATTAAACCCGATTGATGTAAGAATGTAGTCTTAGTTATTACAGTTTGAGTATGCGCATTGCTCCAGCGATTTTCAAAAACTTAACCTAACAAATTAACCTAAAAAATTCCAACGTCCTTCTACAACTTGAGATTTGTCGATTATAAAAATAATGGAATCGTTAAAACGTGGTGCTTTTATTGTATTAGAAGGTGTCGATCGTACCGGTAAAACTACACAATGTCACAAACTTGTCGAATCATTAAATAAAAAAGGTTTAAAAGCGGAATTTATGAATTTCCCAGACCGTTCAACACCAACCGGTAATTTAATCAATCAATATTTAACAAATAAAGAATTCAAATTGAACGATAAAGCAATACATTTATTATTTTCGGCGAATCGATGGGAGAATTTCGATAAAATGCACCAACTATTAACAAAAGGCGTTACGCTAATTGTCGATAGATATTCGTATTCCGGCATTGCATTCTCAACAATCAAAAGAAGTATTCAATCAGAATAATCAATCACAATAAACTAAAATTATTTTGTTTTAGATATGGATTATGATTGGTGTAAACAGCCGGAAAATGGTTTAATAAAACCGGATTTAGTATTTTTATTAACATCACCACAAGACCAATTGAATAATCGTCCCGGTTTCGGTTTGGAACGTTATGAAAATCAAACAATACAACAAAATGTCGCCCAAGCCTTCTCACAATTGAGCAAAGAAGATGATAATTGGGAAACAATTGATGCTAGTCTAGCAAAAGATACCGTCCATGAGATTTTATTAAAAAAAATTCTAGGTAAAATCAACGAAATTAGCGATAAACAATTAGAATATTTGAATTTCAACAAAAAACAATGATAATAATTCAACTGTTTTTTTTTTTTTACAATGTTTACTTAGAATTAATTGCGATTTAATTGGTAGTTGGGGAGGCGAGTTTGCGTTTTTTTCCTTGTTTTCTACGACTTTTATCCAATTTCTGCTCGCCCACTCTAAAAATAAAACATTTTATTATTGAAAAATAACTAAATTAAAATTTAAGGTTACAATGCGGTTGACCGAGTGCCTGGTCCCCAATTCGGTAGAGGATTCTGTTGAAATCTCAAAAAACCCAATTTCTTCGATTCAGGATTAGCATCCGGATGTATAACAAATGAATAATCCGTTTTCAATTCTTTTTTCAAAATATTACAACCGGGACTACTATCATTTAGACGTTTTTTATTAATTGGATGATCTTTTTCCCAATATTTCATTATATCCCATAAGATTTTTGTTGGAGCATTTGTTTTTATTGATGTTTTATTCATATGCGTGTAAGATACTTGATAACCAGCATTTAAAATGGCCGATCTATAAATTGTATATTTTATTATAATGAATATTTTAAATTTTATCGAAAATTTTACCTAATTAGAACCATTGGTGGTGTTTCAACATGTAAAGTAGCACTTAATTGTTCTAAAGTATAATAAAGCGGAATATTTGGTAATTCTTCGTTTATTACAGTCAAAACTCCTTGAATTCGTCGGTAAGTCGTTAATTTTTCGTTAACTTCCTCTAATAGTTTCGACACAAATTCATTATCGTGAATCGGCGCATTCCAAATTGGACCACCTGTCTATTAATCAACAGAAAAATCGGAATTAAGCTAAAATAAATCATCATTTATAATTCTCACGTGATAAGGATAATCGCAATGTTCACAGTTTCCATTTTGTTTGTGTGTTGGAAGTCCATATTTGAGTTGTTGATTTTTCTCATTAATTTTCACAGTTCCTAATGGCTGTAAATTGAAACTACCACAACCAACACAGTGGTCAACGGATGATAATTTACTGAAAAAAAAAAATTGCCAATTTCCAATAATTTTGGTAAATTGATTTTGAATACCTCAATGATTTTTTACAAGTTCTAGCACTTGTGTAGATTCGAACAAATACACGTATATAAAAATCAGCTGATAGGGATAATAATGGGACAATATAACGACTATATCGATTAGCATGCGATTCGATACATTGTAATAAAATCCGTAACGCCTACAATTTATAAAAATTCACAATTTAATTTGTTGTAAAATCGAATTTACCATTTCATGACAGGCTTTTGTACGGAGAGAAATCGCTCCATATTTACTATAGCAAGTTTCTGGTGAATTACCAGCTAATACAGCCATATCGGTTGCTGTAATCAATAATAAACCACCATCTTTGACTGTTTGAACAGCTGAATCTAGAAAAATTGATGGACAACCATATGGATCTAGATCGATTACATCGAAACGTTTCTCTTTACGATTCTTATACATCAAATCACTAGAAATTCGAATAAATTAACTCGTATTGATGGATTTATAATAAAAAATTACGTAGCATCATCGTGACTAGCAATCACAATATTTTCAACATCGTTCTCTTTAATATTACGACGAATATCTTCAACGGCCTTAATCGAGAGATCATTAGCTACGATTTCTTTAACTCCAGGTATCTCTCTAGCGTAACGGA
This sequence comes from Stenodera caucasica, assembly GCA_037414795.1. Classification (NCBI taxonomy): domain Eukaryota; kingdom Metazoa; phylum Arthropoda; class Insecta; order Coleoptera; family Meloidae; genus Stenodera; species Stenodera caucasica. Next base: position 25,569 of record JAZBGZ010000436.1, on the reverse strand, counting down.
TACTGCGTAAACCTGTTGCTGATAGGGCTTCCAATATTGATATACCATTATCAAATTTTTCACCAACTCTAGTTGTAGATAAATCTATATTTTTCTCTTTTAGATATTCTCTAGCGAAGACTGATAATACAGTTATACTGTAATAAATATGAAAAGAAAATAGTTGTTTTGGTGAAAATTGTAATTGAGGTTAGAATTTCCTAACCTTAAATCACGATTGAATTCTTGTACTGGATTATAAAATACTTTACCGCCGGTACTTATTTTCGCCGATCCTTCTATTATTTTTTGTACTTTATTCTCAAGTTCCATTATTTGTAATTGTAATTATTTTTTTAAAAATATAAAAGCATGACAAATAGAGTCATCTAGTGTCATTTCATATAAATACAGAGTATCGACATAATATAGCAGATGGTGTAGTTGTAGATGGAGTAATTAGTGGCTTTAGCACTAGAATTTTGGCAATGCTGATGTTTGGTAACTAGAAACGTTGAAATTTAATTCGTTTGTTTTTCAATTTCATTTAATTTTTTTAATTGGAATAATTGTTGAAAAATGACGAAAAAGTATAAAATTCCATCATTATTAAAGCTTATTGAAGTTGAATTTGAAGAAGAGCAATATTTACTTAATAGCAGATGAGATGGTTTAAAAGGTAGGTTATAGAGATAATTGGCGAAATAATAGCGATATTTTTCGTATTAACATCATGATTTTATGAATTTTAGGCCCGTCCTTAGAAATTACAAGGTTCTGGACAGAGATACGATTGTTACATCAAGTATCACATCCGAAATGTATGAATTCAATCGATGTTTTGATGGAAATTAAGAATTTTAAGAAGCTGGAAAAATAAAGAAAATCCTATTAGTTTTTATCTCAGGTCCACTCAAAGTAAATTGTTTGGGGAAATGCAGCTTCCTAGATTAGTCTTCTGGTTGGCCTGCTTCAAGGGTAAAATTTGATTAAATGTTATATAATAAATGAATTTATCTGTCTCTCCAACAGAACCATCAGACATTTTATGATCAAGTATAACAAATAAGCATTATTTACCATAATCATATTGGATCCAGATCGTCTATTATCACTGAAATCAGTAAAAAATCAGAAAAATTGAGATTACAAACAGTCTGAATTAATCATGTAATTTATAGGCTTGAAAGATATTTTAAATTGGAATTCATCAGGATTATGGGTGGAAATTAAAAGGAAGTTGATAGAAATTATTGCTATTATTAATGAATACACGTATGGGCGTAATTTCCTCAAATCCTCCTCACAAATCTTTTCAACAAATTTATTTGGTAAATTTTTGATAATTTCTTAAATTCAAACACTTCAATTTAATAATCTAAAGTGTTTTCTTTTGCTTTCGTTATTTTTTAAAAAAAAAAGCACTTCAATTTCATTATAATATTTTGCTTGGAGGGTGGTAAAATATCGTTTAACTTGCGCACAATCGTTTATATGATAAAAGAAAGAGAACGAAAATCGAGAGGGATGGTATAGTTGTTGTTACCATCCCTTATTATACCAATATATAGTAAAGTCCAATACCATACCGTCAGCCATCCTCTTCTCCCAATTTCTTCTTCTTTCTCCTTGAATCATGTCAGTTTGGCGCCCTCATTCTCAAAGTGGGAAGAGGGCCTCGCCCGATCATTTTGCACAAAAAAAAAACACTACACAACAATATTTCAAATATACCTCATTTAAAATAAAAGCCTAAATAAATAACTAATTCGTTTATAACAAAAAATTATCAAAAACACAATCATAAATTAAAAAATTTAATAAATAATTAACTGTGCTTAATAATTTGGTAATTAAGTTAATTGAAAGTGTGTATGTGTGTGTGATTTTTTTATCATTTTTGTTATTAATTTTGTAAATTATTAAGTGTCTTATATGCTTCTATTTAAGATAAATCAAGTAGTACATTGATATTAAATGTGGCAGTTATACAACGATATTAACACCTGTTTAAAGGTAAAATTACTATAATTAATTATTGATCATTATTATTATTGTAACTATGGTAACATAAATTATTCAATAATTATCTCTATTATCCGAAAGATAGGTAATTAATTGTAATTCGATATTATTTATAATGTTTTGTTTATTGATAAACAAAACGAGTTGAAATTTTAATTTATTGTTTAATTTGATTGAATATTTTCAGTGATGAATAATTTTGCTCTTTAAATTGTGAAAATGACATTTTAAGGAGGAAATATCAACCTCGACTTTAGAGAATTGGGACATTTTAATTCGATTCTATTTTAAATGTTATTACAATTTTTTTGGCAAATGTCTCTCCACAAAAAGTTTTTTTTAGATGATAATTATTGATTTTTCCAATAATTAAATTAATGAATATTGAATGAATAATAATGATGATCATCTGTAGATTAGTAGTTGGAATCGAATAAATTATAATTATTGAACGAATCATGTCTATTGTGCCTTGAACTTTTGTAATTTTTTTCTTAGAATATTAGAAATAATACAAGAAACATAAATCATCAATATAATTTTTTTTTCATCTCATTATAATGATTCATTGATTATTCAATATTTTCGATTCTATTTTATTAATTTACAATTATTAAATGAGACAGAGTTTGAATATTTCTGCTTATTTTGATGTATTTTATCGATGGAAACAATTTTTTCGTTGTTTTCCTCATTTATTATTAATCACATTAATTTTTAATGATCGAAAACTATTCAACAAGTTGTTGTAATTGTCAATAGAGGACAGTAGAAGATATAAAATTTATTGATAATAAAAATTAATGTTTATAGTTTGTTTATGAGAAATTCTAATAAATTTTCTTTATTTTGTTTCAGAAATTATTGCTGTTATTTATAAATGTTAGTGAAGAATAAATATTGCTAAATCTGTTGATTTATTGTTAGAAACTAGGGTGAGTTTAATTTTACTTAATTAATTATTTAATCAATTAGAAACTCAATAATTCAACCAACGAAAAAAATTAAGTCCATGAAAGATTTTAATTAACTTAATTCCACTATCAATGTTTGTAGATGATTTACAACGGTCATATTCTTATCAACATTCTTCTTTTTGTTCTGTTTTTTTTTTCGAATAGTCCACTAATGAAACCTTTTTTCTCAATTTTTTTGGTCCTTCAGAGTTTAAATGGTTCTACTTGTATATTTTCAGTCATTTCACAGAAATTTCCCGGCGCATCCACCATTATTACAATCACAATTTAAATATAGTGAATTCTATTTTAGATTGGATGATTTCATAAGTTAATTGAAATGATTACAAGCTATTTATAGTTAGTGTGTAGGGTCCTAATTTGGGGTTCATATTCACCGAAGAAAATATTATTTAGTGAAAGTTTCGGTTTGTAATTTTCGAAAATGAGAAATTAGTGAAATTTTGGAACAAAAAAATAACTACTAGGTTAATTAATTAATTCATTATTAAAGATATATATGTAGAAAAAAAACTGTCTGACGTTACTAATGCGACTTGAATAATGGTTTTTGTTTTTTTTTTTTTTTTTTTTTTGTGATGAATACAGGCCAGATCCGGATGTAGGAGGTAGCAATTCGAATATTTGCCCCCGGCGCAAAAAAAACTGGATCGATCGAAATTTATACAGGTGGGGTGAAAGTGGTGAAATTGTTTGGGTTGATGGCCTTTTATTTTCTCCGGTTATTTTAATCGTATTCTTTGTCCAGAATACTAAAGATCCTAGATACGGTCCTGAATATAACTTTCAGATTCGATCAGTGTAAATTAGCACGATTTTTTCATTAATTATTGCATTTTTGCATTCTCGATTCGTATTTATTCAATCGATTTTCTTCACATCTCTATTAAATCATTATATTGTGATTAATTAAAGGCAATTATTAATATTAAATGAGAAAAGTGCTATTACAGTCAGGTAAATAATTCATCAAAATCGAACCAATTGTAAAATTGGATATAGTTCATTCGATTTATAAGATTTATGATTCGCAATTAAAAGAGACAAAGAATGGAAAATAGAGAAAAATACGTTGAAAATTAAATTTCCTTTTAAAATAATTCAAGCTAGATGGAATTTTACGTTCACAATATTAAGCCTAGTCCAGATCAACGAATATTTACTCACATACAACAATTACAAATAAACATTTTTCTGGATTTGTAAAACTGAAAACGAGTATTTAGATTTTTGAATAAAATTTTCTCTACAATATGTGGGTCTGGGCCAGGCTTTACAAATAATACAATAATCATTATTTAATAAATATGATTGAATGAAAACGTAAAAATCAACTGTATCAGAAAGAAAAAAAAAAGTAATAATTGATTTTTGATGGCCTTGTAAACATATAAAAATTTCAATAATATTAAAATATTCAATAATTGTCTTTTAAAAATAATTGTTTCTCATTTGTTTTAATGTTCAACCACCAAAAAAAAAAAACAATTCTACTATATTTTGTTAGAGAAATTAAATTCCAACAATAAGATAGTAATGTTTCGGTTGAATTCGATTAATTTCGCGAAACGCACCCCATTTGATTATATTATTTCTATCTACCTATATACCAACATTATACACCACCACCCCACAAGTTGGTTGCTATGTTAAATCAAAAAGTGCAAAGACTCACCCCCTTATTCTAAACTAAACTAGTTCAAGTTAGTCATGTGGTGGATGTGTTATAGGTAACAACAGAAAGTTTAAGGGAACGAAAAAAAAATGTGTTTTTTTTTTGACTTGTTGCTAATTTAGTGATTATATTTTTTCTATTTGATTATTTTTATTATAAAAACAAATATTATGGAAATTTAGTATTGGTGGCAAGATATAAAAAATATAAACGAAATTTATTTGTGGCAAAGTAAGAGAATTTCATACGTTACATTCAATTAATTAGGTATTTAAAACAATTTGTTGAATCAATTATTATAATTAATTCTGAAATGTAATTACTTTTGTACACACATAGCTATATCGAATTTTCTTCTTAGGAAAATCCATAAAACGTTTTATTTGAATTTCTCGATAAACGATTCTATTTGTTTTTGTTGTGAACACTTCAATTTTAATTAGATAAAATAATTAAAGTCCGTTGTTTATATACGAAATTGTAATTAATTTCTATAATCTCCAATTTAGTGTGTTCCATTTGAGACTACTAGAATTGTAGTGGGCTTTGTAAAATTTGCATAATAGTTATAAATATTACTAAAATAATATCTGGAGCGTTTTCTCTCTAATAAATTGCCTATGGTAGTCTCAACTGGGACATTCTGTATATTGAATCTCTCTCTTGATATTTTCCAACTTGATTGTCTCATCTAATTTTATCGAGATTAAAATCGAATAATTGACAAATCTACTTTAATTATTAGTTGTATTATTGTTATTATTTAGGGGTATTAAATTATTGTAGTTTCTTTCAAAAAAAAATTAGACTATTGAGTTTTGGACGAATTATTGAGTTTCTATAATTGTGATTATTTTATATTTGTTAAAGAAAATTCGTGTATTAATTTTCAGCTCAATTATAGCAATATAATATAAATTGATGGATGTTTGGAATAAATCTAGAAGGGAATCATATTTTGATATTTGAAGATTTTATAATTTCTTATAGTTTTATGGCTTTTCTAATCGAAAATTCATTTAAATTCAATCAAAAACAATTATGTACAATAATTTATGAGATATAAAAATAGAAAAGACAACAAAGATTTTTCTACAAAATGCAACAAACAAATAAATTAATAAGACAAGTAACAAAAATGAATTTGAAACATTTCAAATTGATTTATATGAAAGTGAAACTAAAATGAGAAGAAGAGAACAAAGAAGAGGTGAAATTATTTAAACTATTCCTCTTCATTGGAAATAATCAAATTTGCAAAAACTAAAAAGACAAAACAACACCACTGCCCTAATTATTTAACAACAGCGAAAATCAAATAAATTAGAAAATAAGTAGGGAAAAAATAATAATAGAATCATGTATGCAGCAGCTGGTGGTGCATCTTTAGCTAGTCGTCAAGCACGCCAACGACAACGTCAAAATAAAAAACTACAACAACAATTGAAAACAACCCAATTATCCCAACAACAATTACATCAACAACAACAACAACAACAACATAAACAACAACAAAACAAATTATTATATCATAATTATACAGATGATACAATATCGAAATTGTCACGTGTCGAACGTGGTACATTATTACGTTTACCACAGCCACATCAACATGAACGTCGTCATAGTGCTTCCAATTATAATTTAAAAGAACCTTTAACTAGTGGCGTTATTGGTAGTGGTAATAATAATAATAATAATAGTGGTGGTGGTCATGGTACAATAACAACAGCTAATCGTTTAAAAGGTAGTCCATCAATTTCAATACCTGTTCAACGGACACATCGTTTAGCTGACAATCATGTTGGTACAACTGCTGGTACTGATGCATCAACATCTCTATTACAATTACCACAAATTTTATTACCATTACCGACAGTTGATGGTGGTAATAAATTGGAAAGGCGTTGTAGTTTTGTGCGGCAAGTTGAAGAAGAAATGGAGAAATCCCAACAACAACAACAACAACAACAACAAGATAATATTGGTTTATTGGATCGTTGTCATCATTTATCGAATTTCGAAATTAAAGAAACTTTTTATACTAATTATAATCATACAGATTTTAATAATAGAGATATGTTTGGAAGTTTGGATTATCCGTTTTCTGAGGTGAATGTTGTTTTATATGTTGTTGTTGGATGTTAGTTTGTTTTTTTTTTATGTTTTTATAGAGTTATTCACTCAATTTGTCCACATTTTCATCGCAATCTCTATCCTTATTTATAATTATCAATATTAGAAATTCGAATAATTATCAGAATATCAAAATTTGATTATTGTAAAAAATTCCAGATCTTTCTACATGTTTCAGTAATTTTTGAGAAATTTTTCATCAATACTTTGATAATTATTAAATTTTGATATTGAGTTCTCTAATTGAGATAGAGATAAAGATGAAGATATGGATTTGTGAGCGAATTTGATGTTTCGATATATAAATATTTCTATGTGTAGTTGTGTAGTTTAAAAATTGATTGATTGACGTATAGTTTTTACTTAGGTTCAGACTTAAGCCTTGTGGTAGATTATTTGTTGTATTATTTATTTGATTTAATTTTTGGATTAGTATCTATAAATTGGGTAGTTGTATTGTGATTTTTCCAATTAGAAAAGCCCGTGATTCTATATAATAATTTTAGATTGTTGATTTTCCCAAAAATTTCACATTAAATTCAAATATACAGATTATCACCGGGAAGACAAAGAACTGAGTAACACTGCTATAGAGCTTTATTTTTGATGATGAAATCTCACTTTGCCACAATAATAAATTCGATAAAAATTAGATTATTGAAACAATAAATGGGTTGAATATGTTGGATTATTATTAAAAATAATTCTAATATCAATAAAAAAGTGATTATTGGAAGCAATGCAAGCTGCTTTATTAATAAGAAGTAAACAGCGTGTTAGAAGAAAGAAGTTGAAAAAAACAGGACGTTTGAATGAATTACCAACTCATTTAGCAACAAGAGAAATTGCACCATTTCCAAGATATCCTCCAGGTTTCTCGGTACGTCCCTGTTTATTGAAAATCAATATTTTTTCTATCATTTTTCATTATTATTATTATTACTATCAGTTTAATTCAATTATTTTTTCACAAAACCATTATTATTCACCTAAATAATTGGCTGCAAGTGATACTCAGTTTTTTTGGCCAAAAAAAAATGAATGTTTTTATTGATTTATTGATAAAGTCATTAAGAATAATAATTATGAAGAGAAGTATTGAATTATAATTTTCGCCACGGAAACTATAGATTTTGTGGCAAAGTTCCCGATAATTATAATCGATCAATACTACTGTTTTTGTTTTTGTTTTTTTTATTCTTTTGTTTATTCGTAGTTTATTAAATTTATTGAATTCAAGATTGGCTCTCCAAGTTTTTTTTATCAACGAAAATCAACAACATGTAATGATTCGGAAATGTGAGATTGAAAGCTGATTTATAGAACTATTGTTATTTTTATAATCACGAACTTCGATCTAAATCTGTATATGGTTTTATCGTTAATAAGTGGTTTTGACAAATCCCAAATTACTTATTGATACATTTGGGCATCGAATGTTATGGTTTGGACTAATTATAAAGAGAAATGGGGGAAAATCGAACGAAAACTTTTCGATAAACAAGCTATTCCAATTAAATTGGATTATTTGGAGATCACTGGATTATTATCAAATTTTGAAAATATCACAAATCGAATTGTTTTGATTCTAAACAATCTTTTCTAATTGGGTCGAAATGAAGCTGGGAATTAGTAAAACATCAATTATGAATATAAAACAAATGTAGGTCGAATTACAAATCTAATCAAGATAACGAGTCAGAGTTTCTTTAACATGAGAGACTCTTTGAAACACATCAAATATTTGTGAAAATTCTGCTGAAATGGGACAATTATCTGCAGAAAAAAAGACATGAAAACGCCTCATTAAATATTGCGACAAATCGGGAAATCGATCAGAATAATTCCAACGGAACTGACATAATTCCCGTATAATTTGATACTTATCAAATATTGACATTTGGATGATAATGAAAGCTTGATGTTTCGATAAATGTAGCTATTAAAACATATGAAGTTGTAGTGAATTTCCCCTTTCATTTTCCTGGATTTTCCAGACAGCTGATAGCAAAATAAATAAAGGAAACCATAAACTATTGAAACAAAACACAAAAAAACAATACTGATAATCTATCAATGATGATGATAATGATGTCATTTTTGAAAGGTATACGAAAACAATGTTCAAGTCTTTTGTTTGCAGCCAAACAAAACTAGGTCGATAAAAGGGGTTTTATTTGAAAAAAAAAAGAACTCTTTACTGGTCGCATGACGACGGAATTGATCGTTGTTGTTTGTTATTATTATAGCTTATTCTGTATTTAAGTAGACTAGATATATGTTATGGATGTAGTTACTTAACTTAGGTGCACGCTATTTATTTAGAAATTGAATGAAAGTTGGATGAATTTTATTATTGTAAAATAAATAGAGATAGAGATTAGTTCCATTACAATTACTAAGCTCCAGCTTATATTTGTGAATGTTATTGGAATCAAAGTCTCTCTATCTCTCTCGTTTCCACTTGTGAAAACTATAATATTGATCGAGAACTAAACCAACCCCTTTATTATTATAAAAAATATACGCCAACAACCAAAAAAAAAAATAAAAAAAATTAATACACGCACACACTATAATCATTCGAATAATCATAGCACGGAGTTATAAACATTGATTATTCGTAATTAATGTAAAGAAGAATAACAAAACAAAAGCATTAATATTTTATCACTAATGATCATTATAAAACTAGGGGATGATTTATATTGTGTGGCTGTGATTTATATTTTATGCTCAATTTTTTTTGTATACATTAGGAATTAATAAATGGAGAAATGGGAAATAGTGAGACACCAGCATCCTAGTTGGCGTAGGTCAAAATTCCGTATACCTTAGAACATCCATTGTTTTTATTTGAGACTAAACAGATTGTGAATTTTGGTGATTAATTGTTGATTATTGTTTTGTTTTTTTTTAGTGTTCACAAGGTCGAGCAGCATGGCAGGAACGAGAAAGGGAACGTCGTTGTTCTTTAACGGACGATGCATATCAACATCGTATGAAACAATCGGAAGCTCATCATCGTTGGATGAAAAGAAATCGAGTAATTGTTTTCTAATTTAAATCACCTAATTTGAATAGATAGTGTTTTTTTTTCTCGTCACTGAATATTTTCTAATTAAACTGTTTTTATACCGAAACAAACGATACATCAATCTAAACTTAATTATTGTTCAATTAGAGAGTCATTTGTCACTCAACTAACAAATTTATCGTTGTCTAAAGAAAATTTAAGCCTTGAAATTAAGCTTGAAAACAATGGAAATTACTAAACGATGCTTTATATTGATTTATTCACACAAAATTCGGTTATTCCATTTATTAATGATTTGTTTGTATTGTTTAATAATTTTTTGTGTGTCTTTTTCTTTTGTTTCAGATACATGATTTATCATACGGTGGTGAATCAGAGGATTATGATTTTTTTAGTATATATTATCAAAGTGCAGCTGCAAATGCATTATTATATGTTGGTTTAGGTACAATAGCAATTGGTAGTGTGATATTTTTTGTTGGTACTGGTGAGAAAGGTTTTAAAACAGTTGAATTACGTTTAATTGGTCCAACAGTGGTAGCATTTGGTGTATTATGTTGTATTATTCGTGTATTGTTATGTGCTTGTCCTGGATCAACATGCTTCCAACGTAATAATAATAATAATAATAATATTAATAATAAGAATAAGAATAAAAATAATAATAAACAACAACAGAATCATATGAGAAGAAAGAAAAAGAAAAAAGCAAATATAGATAATAATGATGATTATAATTTATCTATTAACAAGTGAATTAATTGAAAAATTTATTATAATTATTGTTTAATTTTTGTAATTTTAGTTGTCCAACTTCATCTAAGAATCATCAACCCAACATCGAATATCATACAGATAATAGTACATCATTATTATTGGACAAAACAACAAATGATAATAACAATAAAAAGAGAGTTTCTATTATACCACCACCACCACTAATTGATGATAATAATGATAATAAAACAACTGTTAGTAATAGTATATTTATACCGAAAATTAATTTACCAGAAATCAATGATAATAATAAGCAATCAAGCACAATACTAATTTGTGATGATCATGACGATGATGATGATGATATAATAAATATTGAAATGGATAACATGGATGATATACAAAGTATTTCTAGTATTGAAAGTATAAATAATGATAATAAATTGATAAATATAACGAATGATGATATTGATGATAATAATGAACAAGAGACATATTTAAAAGTTATCATTGAGAATAATAGCGATGATAATAATATAATTTATAGTGATAATACATCTAATAAAGATGGTAATGATGGAGCTTCATGTACAAATTTAGACAATGATAAAATTATAACACATAGTGGTATAGTTTTAAGTCCGTTGCAATTGCAACAGTGATTTGGTTGAATTATTCAATTATAATTGTTATAATAATAATAATAATAATAATATA
>JAZBGZ010000435.1:7719-27506 GCA_037414795.1 Stenodera caucasica | reverse complement strand
ATTATTATTATTATTCTAAATTTAGTATCATCAAATTTCAAAATGCAATAATTTATTTGGAAATAATGCGTTAATTAATTGGAGATGGGGCGCGACCTAGGTCAACTTTATGCCGAATTTGAGAATCACCAAAATTTGTTTATTGAAGAATTATTTAAGAGAACCAATAAATGAATCTTCAATGAATAACAAACATACGCCATCGTTTCTATTTTAAAATTTCAGCTCCTCTAAATTTTTTTTTTTTTAAAAATTAGCTACTTTATTTCTAGCCAACATCTGAATAATTTTCAAATTTACTTCAGTTTTATTCTTTTAGGATTTGTCTCAGAAATTGAATGACGACAAAACAATTACTGAACATTTGAAGCTTCCGATACAACGTATCAACGACTATCAACTCCTCTTAAAGGTAAAAAATTGTTGTTATATTGCCAAAAAAAAGATCTAATTTCAATATTGGTCGTAAATAAAAATCGTTTACATTTGATGATGTATGGAATTTTATGTAGAATGGGCGCCGATCCCGAAATCTTTTCAATATATTTAGAGCAACGGAAATAGCCCAAACATTTTGACCCATTTCATCGGACGCCTACGATCAATGTCAAATTGAAACAAATACGAAAATTAACGTAAACAAGTGAAATTTATTCTTACCTGTAGAGAATTGACGTCTTATTTGTATACTTTCCCGTTTTTGGAAACTATTTTGAAATGTTTTCATTTTTCTAGGAATTGGTAAGGTACAGTGCATGTCTTGGTGAAGACAATAGCGATCTACAGAAGGCCCTTGAGTTGATGCTAAGTGTCCCTCATAGGGCTCAAGACGATAAATTCACATCTAGTATTGAAGGCTATCGTGGCAGTATCCATAAATTGGGACGTTTATTAGCCCATGATTGGTTCTCTATTAATTTTGGTGAATTAATTAAAGAACGTTATCTGTTTCTATTTAAAGGGAAAATTTTAATTTGTAAAGTACGCCGTATATCTGACGATCGATCATTTTTCCAACTTAAAGATATTATTCAGGTATTTATTAAATTATAATTTCTCCATCAATAGAAATCAATCAATTTTAAGATAATTTCCAGTTGAATTTAGTTACTATTAAAGATCATCCATATGAAGATCGTATTTTTGAATTAGTTGAAAATACAAGTGGAAATTCATTAATTTTAACAACTCATCGAGACCATATCAAAGATTATTGGTTGAAGGAAATTAAAGAATTTGCCAAAAATCACGGTAATTTCATTCGATTTCAATTTGATTATAATTAAAAATTGAATTTTAGAAGAAGAAAGCGAAGACGACGACTTTCGTGTAGCTTCCCCAACAACTGAACTCTCCCAAAAAACTAACGAAAGTAAATCACTCAAAGTTGACGAACCGCAAAAGAGTCTTGTCGAAGAAAAAAGTACTGAACTCAAAACTACAACTACTGAACTTCAGAAAGACTCTAAAACTTCTCCAGATAATCCGCAGAAACTACTGAATCCATCATCTGATCAATTGAAGAATCCTCTTGTAGAAACTAAAGTTTCAGAACCTCAAGAAATCCAAGTAATTTCTGAGAAAACAAAACCTGAACTTCCCAAAGAAGAAAAACTTCCACCAACTGAGCCAAAAGCAACATCTGAGCTTCAGAAAGCTTCTCAGGATAATCCACAAAAATCTGTAGACAAAAAAGCGCCACAGAAAGAAGTTCAAAAAGCTACTGAAAAAGCAAAAGTTGAGCCTTCGAAAGAAAAACTCTCGTCAACATCTGAGCTTCAGATCACTCCTCAAAAAACTCCTGAAAAAGCAAAAGTTGAATCTTCCAAAGAAGAAAAACTTCCGCCAACTGAACCAAAAACAACATCCGAACATCAGAAAGCTCCTCAAAAAGACCAAAACGCTTCTCAAGATAATCCACAGAAAGCTGTAGAGCCTCAAAAGGCGCTACAGAAAGACATTAAATCGGCTGTAACTCCTCAAGATAATCCAACGAAGAAAGATAGTCTCTCTCAATCCAAAGTAACTGGTAATCCGCAGAAAAATCCTTCGAATCCGGAAAAAAGAAGTGCTAATCCTCGGACTATTACTGGAGACAGCCATTTGACACAAATTCAAGCAGTTGAGCCTTTAGTTCAGATCAATCAAAAACGTACTCCTGAAACACCAATACCTTATATAGCAAAACCACATCCTGAAGAAATACCGGGTAGTGCTCTAAAAAAATTATATGGTATTGAACAAGTGAAATCACGTGATAATCTTCTAGCTTCTGAATTTATTGTTGGTATTGAGGTTAACGTTGAAGTTGACGATATGAGTCGTCGATATACATCAACGTCATCTTCTGCTAGAGCAGGTTAGTCAATAAAATTTTCGATTTTCCTCACATTTTCATGATCGTTTTAATTCATATATACCACTTAACAAATTTTACACTTTATTTGGAAAAATCTACTCCACAGAAGGCTATGAATCATCATCATTAAGTCGAAGATCAGCACAATCATCATCATCATATACTGGCGATATTGGTGGATCGAAATATGAATCTTTATCATCAAAATATGGCAAAACTTACGATACTGGTGATAGTGATTATAATTATTCCCGAAAATCGATCCGATCATCTTCTAGAGGTATTGACGATGATATTGGTGGTGATAATTATAATTTTTCAAGTAGATCAATACGATCATCATCTAAAAATATAGATGATGATATTGGTGATAGTTTATCAAGAAAATCGATACGATCATCAAGTCGAATTGGTAGCGAATCAATTCGAACCTCATCTAGAGGCATAGATGATGATCTCGATACTTACAATTATTCAAGACGTCGTAAAATTGATGATGATGGCGGTGGTGAATCATACAGTAGTTATTCACGTCGATCAATTAAAGGAGTATCTGAAATTGGTGATGGTGATACTTATACAAGTAGAAAATCATATCGGGCTTCAATTGAAGGTTATGATGATAAAATAGCAAAACGTTCAATTTCAATTGAAGAAAGTACTAAAAGAAATGATAATGAAGATTTAATAGCGAAATATTCACGAAAATATTCACGTGGTGAATCAATTGATGATAATAATAAAGAAGAAGATGTTTATGCGAAATTTGAACGTAAATATTCTAGAAATAATTCAATCGATAAGAAATCGAATGAAATTGTTGAAGATGATGATATTTATGCTAAATATAAACGGAAATATTCACGTGATGATAAAAATGAAGATTCAATCAAAACGAGATCTTATAAAAGTCAAAATAGTCGGGATCGTGGTGAGTTTTTCGAAATGCTTACGCTTCAACACTTCCACAATACATTTCTTCTTTCATCTAATTGCTATGCTTATTATCGTTAGAAAACTGTAATTCGTAATAATTTTTAAACTATTTTAGAAACTGCAATCACTGAGAGTAGCGTGAATGGTAGAACTAGTCGGCAAATTATTGAGAGTTCTGAAAAAATCTCATCAACAATTGTTCAAGAATCGAAATCAGCAACTGCTAAATTAGCAGAAATTGAAAGTATCGATGATGGTGATAGACCAAGATTTATCAAAACTATACGTGGTGCTAATATTGAACGTAAGTCTTTGCTTTCGAAAACAAAAAGCTTTAGCTTAATGCTTGATTTATTTATATTTAAAATAGCTGGCGATACTGTACATTTTGATGTTGCTTTAAATGAGGCACCTTTCAATTTTAATTGGCTTAAAGATAATCAGAATTTAGATAGAAATAGTTTAATGGCTGGTAGAATTAAATTAAATGATAAAGATAATGAATTCAAATTAATTATACAACAAGCTCATATTGAAGATAGCGGTATTTATACGGCTATTGCTAGTAATCAGAGTGGTGGAAAAGCTTCATGTTCTGCTCAGCTTATCGTACATGAATGTTTGTATCAATTAATTTAATTGTAAATTAATTAGATAATTGATAATTAATTTGTTGAATTGTTTCTAGTGACAACTGATGAAAAAGAAGAACGTATCAAATCCGATAAACCAGAATTTATAGTAAAATTAAAAGATACTGAATTGATGGAGAATACTTATTTGAGATTTATGGTGAAAGTAATTGGACAGCCCAATCCAGATATTGCTTTGTAAGTCCAATTTTTTTCTCAAATCCATCACTAAATTGAGTTAATTTTTAGTTTCAAAGATGGCGTAAAAATCTCCGAAACTAAAGAGAAATTACAGATAGTCCAAGAACATTCAGATAAAGGTTTTTATGAATTATTAATACCGGAAGTCCAAATAACCGATGCCGGTATTTATAAATGTGTTGCAACAAATAAATATGGTGAAGATTCAACTGAAGCTGAATTGAAAATAACAGCAAAAAATCTACATGAAAATATGCCAGAAGGTGAAATTCTAAAACCAGGTGAAAAATCCGATTTTCAATGGCATAAAGATGGTGTACCATTTGAACCAGATGAACGTTTTAAAGTTTTAATGGGTGATGATGAAGATTCATTAGCTCTAGTTTTTCAACATGTCCGTCCTGATGATGTCGGTTTATATACATGTGTGGCACAAACATCACGTGGTCATATTAGTTGTAGTGCTGAATTAACTGTACATGGTACTGTCAATCAAATTTTCCGCGAACCGGAAAAACCGCAATTGATTATCGAGAAAAAAGAACCGATTTGTGTACAAATTGGTAATTCGGCTATGATTGAATTACAAGTGAAAGGCTATCCGAAACCGCAAGTTAAATGGACACATAACGGAAAACAGATTGAAGGCGGTTCTAAATATAAAATACTCTATGAAGATGAAGAAAGTATGTCTTTAGTTATTAAGAATGTTGAAAGTAGTGATGCTGGTACTTATAAGTGTGTTGCTGAAAATGAAATGGGTGCTGATACAGCTGAGATGACTCTAACTGTGAAAGCACCACCGAAAATTAAAGCTAAAATACAAAACGTTGATGTACATGCTGATTTATTGTTGAAAATACCGGTCGAAATTGAAGGTCTACCAGAACCTGATGTAATTTTCTATAAAGATGGCAAAGAAATTAAATACGATGAACGAGTTAAAGTTGTAAAAGAAGATGGAAAGCATACACTAATAATTGAACAAACTACATTAAAAGATAGTGGATCATATTCAGTAACTGCAACAAATGAATTGGCTCAAGCTTCTCAACATTGGAAAACAGATGTTCATTGTAAACCGAAAATTATCGAAAAATTGGGTAAAGATCTGCAAGTATCACAAAATGAAGATTTCGAATTACGTATCAAAATCGAATCGGAACCAGAACCGGAAATTAAATGGTACAAAGATGATAAAGAATTAACAACAAATGATCATTATTTAATTAAAAAAGATGATGATTGTTATATTTTAAAAATAACAGGCACTGTAACAACAGATGCGGCTCGTTATAAATTCAAAGCGGTCAATATTCATGGTTCTTGTGAAGATGATGTTCGAGTTGATGTGAAGAAAGCACCGAAAATCATTCAAGGTCTTAAAGATATGGTTGTTAAAGAACACGATAAAAATGTTACGTTCGATGTTAAATTGGAAGCCTTTCCGAAACCTACAGTTAAATGGTATTTAGATGAGATGGAAATAACAGAAACGAAAACTGAATTTACACGAATCGAATCCGATGATGGTGTTAAATTAGTAATAAAAGAAGTTGATACTGGATTATCAGGAAAATATACTTGTAAATTGAGTAATGAATGTGGATCAACGGAAACTAGTGCTAAATTAACTGTACATTGTGTTCCAAGAATTATTAAACAATTGAAAGATACTACAGTGGAAGAAGGTGCAACTTTAAATATGGAAGTTGAAGTTGAAGCATGTCCTGAACCAACAATAAAATGGTTACGTAATGGTCGTGAAGTTAATGCTGATGCACGTATTAAAATAACACGGGATACACAACGACATGAAACTTATAATTTAGCTGTTAATTTGATCAAATATGAAGAACAAGGCGAATATGAAGTTGTTGTAACAAATACAATGGGTACAGTTAATAGCAAGAGTTACGTGACAGTTCACAGTAAGTATCAATTGTTTTTGAATTTATTAGTTTTACCAACATAATTTTTGAGTAAGTAAAGTAGAGAACTTTTTGGCCCCGGTTCTTTTATTTATTGTTGTATACGTCTTCACCCCAAAACCTCACTAACAATTCCAGAGGTAACCCATACTGATGCTGTTGAAGTTACCGAAGAACCATCCACCAAACTAACAATTGTTGAAGTTGCTGATGATGAAGAGGATAAACCACAAAAAGCTCAAATAGCTGAGAAACAACAAATCGATGAAATTTCCGAACCAATAATAAAACCAAAAATCGAAGATACTGAATCTTCACAAACACCTCAAGGTAAGTGAATCAAAAAATCTAAACAAAATCTCAAGAGTGACAGAGTTTTTTTGATGCTCTCCTCTATTTTGCTGCAATATATTTTTCCCTCCTCTGTTGTTATTAAATTATCATTAAATCAACTCAAACAATTTTGACATTATCATAAAATCACATAAATTAGCTGCAGAAAAACACGATATAAGACAAAAGAAACTCTCAACACCTGAACCGATAATTGAAGAGCCATTATCGCCGAATATCCAACGTCTACAAGAAGAATTTGGTAAAATTAAAACACAACATTCAATAGAAAAAGATTTATCAACGAAAAAGAAACCGAAACGAGCCGAATCGATACAAATTGAAGAAATTGAAGAACATGACGATAAAATTGAAGAACAACACGTTATTGAAGAAGAAATTGAAAAGAAAGATGTACAAAAAGCGAAATTAGCACGTAAAGAAAGTTTAATTAGAGAAAAAGTTGATGAAAAACCACAAAATACAAACGAAATAATTTTAGAGAATAGTAAAAAAATTAAACGTGGTACTTCGATACAAATGGAAGAAATTGAAATTGTAGAAAATAAAAATGAGCCACAAACACCTGTAGAAGATGGCTCAAAACATAAATTGAAACGTGGACAACTTTCAATACAAGAAGATATAATTGAAATAGAAGTTGAAGAGAAATCATTGGAGAAAATTGAGAAAAAACAAATCGAAAAGCCACTAAGTCAAAAAGGCGTTAAAGATTATGATGAAGAACACGATGTTGAATTGGAGAACTTATTAAGTAAGGCTCAAAAACAAAGGAGTCTTGTTGAAGAGATTTCTAATCAAGGTATATTACACTTTTTTTATCATTCTATCAAAATAAATATCACAACAAAATTAGCACAAAAAACTCATTAATTAATTGTGTGTATGCAAATTAATCGCTAGCTTTTGTTTATAAAAAATATATATATAAATAGAAACAAAACCAACGAAAGGTGAGCGCTCTAATAGATAATTATTCTTGTATATAAATCGAATAGGGATTAATTTTGGTATTTTCCAAATTAGCTTTACCTGTTGTTCTGGATACAAATATGAAAGATGGTTCCCGACCTGAATCTTTGGATATTATATATATTGTGCGAGGTACATCGAATCCACCACCTAAAGCTACATGGACCTTAGATGGAAAAGAAATTAAACCGGATGGTCATTTACGAATGACGGTTAGTGAAAATGCTGAAGAATTTCGTTTAGAGATTAAAAAACTCGAATTAAGAGATGCTGGAGTTTATCAATGTACTTTATCAAATCTATTAGGTGAAGTTAAACAACAAGCCGTCTTAGAAGTTACACGTAAGATGTCGCTTTATAACAAAAGAAGTAGCTAAGTTTGAACAAAAACAAACGAGTCATTTATCCCAGATGAATGACTCGTTTACTTCTATTCTGCTTTAGATATTTCTTTTGTTAGTCGTTCCTTCAAAATAATAAAACTTATTGTAAATTTAGCTGAAAGAGAGCTGAGACGGCCGAAATTGAAGGAAGGCTTCAATGATCAGAGCATCATCAAAAAGACTTCTGCTACATTCAAGGCTGTAGTTATTGGTGATCCAATTCCGGATGCTGTTTGGTATTTTAATGATAGAGAAATCACATCAACCGAATTCGAAAAATATAAAATCATCTTAGAAACTGAAGATCACGAAATAGAAGACGGTCTAAAAGAATGCACATACTCTCTAACTATACCTAGATGTAATGTCCATCAATTGTTCGAATTTTTGTTTTTGAATATTTATGCGAATTTTTGAAAAACAGGTGAACGTTGTAATGGTGGTCGATATAAAATGGTAGCCAGAAATAAATGGGGTGAATGTGAAGCTAGTGCTGAATTAACAATAATTCTACGTCCGGAAATTGAAGGTCCAGAAAATGTTGCTGTAGTTCCAGGTGATTCAGCTGAATTCGTTTGTAAAATTCAATCGAATCCGACACCGGAAGTTATATGGACAAAAGATGATCAAATTGTTCAAAATAATGATCTTATTGAAATTATTATGGATCATGATAATGAAATCTATCGTCTTAAATTTAAAAAAGTTGGAATGGATCATGAAGGTTATTATAAAGTGATTGCTAAAAATCATTTAGGTGAAACAACATCTGAAGCACGACTGAAAACTATCAGTAAGTCTTTCTTTAACAATAAAAACTAAATTTAAACAATTTTATACAATAGAACAAAATACACAATTTTTTTTTGATTTTTACAGAAGAGACCGAGCCTCGTTGTAAGTCCAAAATTATAAAATCTCACGCTTATTGGTAGAATTTGCAAAAAATAATTAACACTGCTATTCGCACAAATTCACTATTCTTTTTCTAATTTGTAATTGTTTATAAAATAATTTGAAATATTTTAGCTGAAAAACCACGTTTTATTACTGGACTTTCTGATGATCATGTTGAACATACTGGTGAAATTACATTAATGGTCCGTGCTGATGGACTTCCAATACCGGAAATACGTTGGTATTTAAATGGGAAAGAAATAATAGAAGATGAAAATCATAAAATTGTTACACATACAGAAAGTCAAGTTACAAGTACAATAACGATCACGAATTATAGTGATTTTGATGCTGGATTGGTGAATTGTTTGTTTTCTTTTCTATAATAATAGCTTCATTATTTTTTTAAAAATTTCAGTATAAAGCAGTAGCTGCAAATTGTGCTGGTGAAGCTGAAACAACTGCTCGTATTTCAATGTTACAAACACCACCAACATTTGGTAAACGTTTAAATCGTTCAGATGATGTGAATGAAGGTGAACCATTAGAACTAAGAGCTAAAATTGATGGAAGTCCAAGACCTACAGTTCAATGGTTTAAAGATGGTGAACCTATAGATAGTGATGATGATCGTATAAAAACTAAATTATCACCAGATGGTACAGTAAAACTCAATATAGATAATGTTAAACCATCCGATAGTGGAGCTTATAAATTAGTTGTAAAAAATCCAAATGGCGAAACAGCTTGTCTATGTGCTGTTGCTGTGAATCGTAAGTATAAAATCATCAAAATTATATTTTAATTGATTCCAATTGTTTTTATTATAGCAAAACCACAACGTCCGAAATTCTTGAAATGTTTCAAAGACATGAAATTAGCAGTTAATGAACCATTAAAATTAGAAGTCCAAATCCAAGCATATCCACCACCGGAAATCAAATGGATTAAAGACGGTCTACCTGTACGAATGTCATCGAATATCCATACAGAAACCCATCCAGATGGTCGTACAGCTTTAATAGTTGAATGTGCACGTTCGGAAAATGCCGGTATTTATGAAATAATAGCAACTAATCGTTTAGGTGAAGCTACAAATCAAGCTGTAATCGATATTGAAAAGAAACCAATCAAACCGGACTTTATAACACGTCTACAACCACAAACTGTAGTTGAAGGTTTTCCTGTACGTTTTGAAGTTAAAGCTGTTGGTTATCCAGAACCGAAAATAACATGGTCACGTAATGGTGCTGAAGTTATATCCGATCAGAAACATATCAAAATTATTGATCTACCAGATGGTGTTAGTTGTTTATTATTAGATGCGGCTGATCAAATGCGTGATGCTTTAAATTATCAAGCTAAAGCTAGTAATGAAGTTGGTGATGTTGAAACAACAGCACCATTAACTGTAAAATCAGCAAATAAAGATAATGAACCGGAAGAACGGCCAGCATTTCTACATAATATCAAAGATATTGTAGCTTATGAAGGTGAACCATTGAAAATAACAGCTCCATTTACCGGAAATCCGATACCTCATGTTGAATGGTCCAAAGATGGTGTACCAATTGAAATAAATGATCGTATTTTAACTACTTGTGATGGTAGAAAAGTTGCTTTACAAATCGATTATGCTTTACCAACTGATGCCGGACAATATAGTGTAACTATAATGAATCCATTAGGTAAAGATACGAAAGATTGTCAGGCTGTTGTACATAAAGTTTTTATGCCGCCAAGTTTTACACAAAAATTCATCGATTTACAACAATTACCCGGATGGGATGCCAAATTTCCATGTAGAATCACCGGTGTACCACAACCCGATATTAAATGGTATAAAGATGGTAAAGAACTACACGAAACAAATAAATATCATATGAAACGTGACGGTGATGCTTGTTGTTTATACGTTATGAATTGTACATCTGATGATGCCGGTATTTATAGAGCTATCGCGAGTAATAAAGAAGGCCAAGATGATTGTACAGCAACACTTGAAGTAGTCGATGAGATGTAAGTAATTTTTTATTACAATTTTAATAAATTTGTAAATTGGGAATTATTTTAGAAAAACACCGCAACGAATCGAACCGGCAACTTTCTTGAAACGTATCGGCGATACGGAATTATTTAGAGGTATGACAGCGAAATTTACAGCTTGTGCTTCCGGTATACCAGAACCAACAGTTGAATGGTACCATAATGATAAGAAATTATTCCCATCGAAGAATCGTATCCGTATGGAAACCGATCGTGCCGGTCTATTACGATTAACAATTGAGAATATCGATCAAGATGATCTCGGTAAATATTCGTGTAAAATTTCTAATGATCACGGCAGTGATATATGTCATGCTACATTAAATATGGATAGTGGTATAGAACCGAAACCTAAACGTCCAATAACTGATCAATATATCGAATTTGATCGTTATAAACGTACTGGTGCACCGATGCCTCTATCCGATCCACCGATCATCTCACAAATGACCGATCGTCATTGTACGTTATCATGGAAACCATCAATACCGACTGGACCACGTACACCAGTAACTTATCAATTAGAAATGTGCGAATTACCGCATGGTGATTGGTTCACTGTACGTTCCGGTATTAGAAGTTGTACATGTGGTGTACGTAATTTGGAACCGTTTCGTGATTATAAATTTCGTATACGTGTTGAAAATAAATATGGTATGAGTGATCCATCACCGTATGCTATAACACATCGTGAAAAATTAGAACCTGATTTGCCGAAATTCCGTCCATATTTACCACCGGAAATTGATTTCCGTCCGGAAACATCACCGTATTTCCCAAAAGATTTCGATATTGAACGACCACCTCATGACAATATGGCACAAGCACCGAGATTTCTACGACAAGAATACGATACACAATATGGTGTTAAAGATCAAAATACAAATTTATTTTGGTTTGTTTACGGTTATCCTAAACCGAAAATGTCGTTTTATTTTAATGATGAATTAATTGAAAGTGGTGGACGTTTCGATATGAGCTATACTAGAAATGGACAAGCTACATTATTTATAAATAAAATGTTAGAACGTGATGTTGGTTGGTATGAATCTGTGGCTAGAAATGAGCATGGTGAAGCTCGACAACGTGTACGATTGGAAATAGCCGAACCGCCATTCTTTATACGACGACCGGAAATCCAGTATGCTATGTTGAGAGGTAAAGTTCGATTTGAAGCGAGAATAATCGGTGAACCTTATCCGGAAATAAAATGGTATAAAGATTGGAAACCATTAACTACATCAACTCGAATTAAAATACAATTCATCGAACCGGATACTACAATTTTAATAATTAATGATATTATAAGTAAAGATGATGGTTTATATTCGGTGAGTGCAAGAAATGTTGCCGGATCTGTATCAAGTAGTGCTATGTTGCATGTTGAAGAAAATGATCTCGATTATAACAATCACACTTATAATAATTTAATGCCGATTAAACTACGCAAAAAACATTATGAAGAATATTATGATATTGGTGATGAATTAGGTCGTGGTACACAAGGTATAACTTATCATGCTGTACAACGTGTTAATGGACGTAATTATGCCGCTAAAATAATGCACGGTCGTGGTGAATTACGACCATTTATGTTTAATGAATATGAAATGATGAATCAATTACACCATCGTAAATTAATATCATTACATGATACTTATGAAACTGGTGATACTTTAGCTTTGATACTTGAATTAGGTGCTGGTGGTGAATTAGTTAGAGATTATCTATTGAAACAAGATTATTATACTGAACGTGATATAGCTGGATTTATGCGGCAATTGTTACAAGGCTTGGAATATATGCATGAACGCGGCTATGGTCATATGGGACTTACTGTAAGTATCGCATCGAAATCGAATAATTTTGTAATTTTATTTTTCAATTTAGTTGGGTGATTTATTGATTTCTCATCCGGGTGGGGATGATTTGAAAATTTGCGATTTCGGTTTAACACGACGTATACAAATGGGTAGTTTATATCCATTGAAATATGGTGTACCGGAATATGTAAGTCCTGAATGTGCTAATGGTGATGCTACTGGTTTAGGTCATGATATGTGGAGTGTTGGTATTATAACTTATATTTTATTATCTGGTCGATCGCCATTTAGAGGTTTAAATGATCGTGAAACATTAACGAAAATACGTGAAGGTAAATGGATATTCGAAGAAGAATGGTGGATAAATATCAGTAGTGAAGCTAGAGATTTTATATCGAAATTGTTAGTTTATCATGCTGATGCTAGAATGGATGTGCATGCTGCTTTAAGACATCCATGGTTAGAGCGTGCTGATAAAATCTATACAGACGAATATAGGATCAGTACAAGATATTTAAGCGAATATTACAAATTTTACAGGTAATCTCTTTAATAGAATTTTGCTTTATTATTTTTTGATAAACTTTCGAATAGGGAATGGTACGATAATGCTTCTTGTAAGAAATGGTACCGTCGTCGGCCATTAGAGGGCGCTTTTACTCACCCATCAAAAATGGTATATCCACCAGGTGAAGATTATTCACCACGATCAACACCAGCACCAATCGAACGTCAACCACGATTACCAACATGGGAAGATCAATTACCAACACGATCACCGTTAAATTACGAAATCGGTATGATTAAATCGGAGAGTCAGTAAGTTGAAAAATTATTATAATTATAATTAAAGTTATAATTAATAAATTTTTATTTAGTTATCAAAATGGGCCCGATACGTATCTTCTACAATTACGTGATGTTGATTTTCCGGTACGTTTACGTGAATATATGAAAGTAGCTGGTAGTCGTGGTCCTGGTACTTCTTATATTGTCTCCGATGAGAATGGTTTCGATTGGAATGTTAGTATTTTAATTCTTTTATAATTCTGGAATTTTTTATTGAATTATTTTTGTAGACACCAACAATTCGTGAACGTCGTCGCTTCACCGATGTTATGGATGAGGAAATTGATGATGAACGTAGAGCTAGAATTAATCGTTATGGTACTGGAGAGAATGCTTATAGTATACGTCGTTTAAAACACGAATTAGGTTCACGTCTTGATACATACGTTGAAGCTGAAGCATTTTTAGAAAGTAAACAAGAAGGACGTTTACCGTTCTTTAGAGAAAAACCACAAATGACCGCAATGGAAGAAGGTAAAGATTTAGAATTGACATGTTTCGCTGTTGGTGAACCAGATCCTATAGTACAATGGTTCAAGTAAGTCCAAAATAAAATTTTAGAATTATCCGATAATTAATCGATTTATAGAAATGATTCGATTATTGCTGAATCACACCGTATTAAAATTATCACCGATGCAGAAGGACGTTCTCATTTACGTTTATCACCGGCATTAACATTCGATCAAGGAATGTATAAAGTTGTGGCACGTAATAAAATTGGACAAACACTTGCTAGAGCACGTATAGTATTTGGTATGGTGCCGGATGAGCCTGATTCACCTGAAGCTCAACAAATCACCGATACGGAAATATTCTTGACATGGAAACAACCGAAATTCGATGGCAATTCACCAGTTTTATGCTATAGTTTACAATATAAATTGGCTGACGATACAGATTGGTTGAAAAAAGCCGATAATATCGATCACGAATTTTATTTAG
This sequence comes from Stenodera caucasica, assembly GCA_037414795.1. Taxonomy (NCBI): domain Eukaryota; kingdom Metazoa; phylum Arthropoda; class Insecta; order Coleoptera; family Meloidae; genus Stenodera; species Stenodera caucasica. The sequence continues at coordinate 13,178 of JAZBGZ010000435.1, read as the reverse complement.
TTTGTGATTTATCACCAAGTAAAAATTATCTATTCCGTTTGGCAGCACGTAATGCGATCGGTTGGAGTGATCAAGGCGTACCATCAGCTGTTATAACAACAAAAGATCCATTTACTAAAGATAAAATTGAATTGAGTCCGGCTATTTTACATTTACAAGAAATCACTGATAGTGGAATAGAGATTGATGTTGAACGTGTCAAACATCCAAATTATCAAATTGAATGTGAACCGATTGAATGGCAAAAAATCAATCCACAAGATAATTACAAATATATATCGGAAATAACAAAAGGACAATTCTCGAATATATTGAAAGCAATTGATAAACGTACTGATGATGTTGTTGTTGCTAAAACGCTAATTTTCGATAGTGATCGTAATGATGATGTTGAAGGTGAATTTGCTGCTTTACGTTCATTAAGACATGAACGTATTGTACAGTTAATTGAAGCTTATAAATTCGATGATTTCGCTGTATTTATATTAGAAAAATTACAAGGTGCTGATGTTTTAACCTATTTAGCTAGTAAACATGAATATACAGAACAAACAGTTGCTACAATCATATCACAAGTATTATTCAAATTGATTATTATCGTTACAATTGATTAATAATTTTATTTCCAGATTTTAGATGGTCTACAATATTTACATTGGAGAGGTTTATGCCATTTAGATCTACAACCTGACAATATCGTCATGTGTAATGTTCGTTCAGTTCAAGTTAAATTAACCGATTTCGGATCAGCGCATCGTGTCACGAAATTGGGCACTAAAGTTCCAATTGTTGGACATCCCGATTATATCTGTGATTACTTTACTTTATTCATTGTACAATTATTGAATATTATCGATTTTAGCACCGGAAGTTTCGAATGAAGAACTAGCATTTCCACAAACCGATATTTGGACAGTTGGTGTATTAGCCTATGTTATGTTATCAGGTGTTGTACCATTTAGAGGTGTAGATGAGAATGAAACACGACAAAATATCTTATTTGTTCGTTATCGTTTCGAACATTTATACAAAGAAATATCACAAGAAGGTACCCGGTTTTTGATGTTACTCTTCAAACGACAACCAAAGTAATTAATCATCATTATAATAAACATCGAAAATTGATCAATTTATTAATTATAGTAAACGTCCGAGTGCTGAGGAATGCCACGAAAATCGATGGCTGTTACCAACCGATTATATGATAAAGAAACGTGAACGAGCTGTATTTTTAGGCAACAGATTAAAAGTAGATTGCCGCAATGTTCTGAATTATTATTAATTTGTTCAAATTTTCTAGGATTATTCGATCGAATATCACAGCGAAAAACAGCAAGTCACCAAGGATATAACGAGTAATTTCGGTGGAAAATTCAGTAGATCGTACAGCATACAAGAAGAGTTACTAACAGCGCCTTAAAATAAGTATAATGTAAATATTGTTAATATACCAAATATTTACCTTTTTTTCTCGAAAGAGAGTTTGATTAATAAAACACTTGTTTATTGTAAATTCTACTTTATTTCTTCAAATTTGTTTGTTCTTGTTGTTCGACAAACGCCTTAACGTGTCTCGTGACCATTTCGAGCGGGTTCTTTTGGAACTGTTTATTCTTAGCGATTTGCTTATAAATATTGATACCTTGTAATAGATTCTTCTTTTGTTTCGATAATTTTTCGATACCTTTTGGTTTTTTTTGTTGTGAATTCATTGATTTGTAGGGAATATTCGGACGTGATTTCAACAAAGATTCTAATGATGGTAATGCATCATGTAACGGATTTGTATCGCCAATAATTGCCGTATTTTTACGCTTATTTCTCGATTTAGTCTCCAACTTCTTTTGATTGATTATATCGAGTTTTTTCAGGAACATTTGTCGACGTAGTAACAATTTATCTTTCTTCGACAATGGTTTATCTTTATTTATTTCCGATTTTATTGATTTATATGATTTAACGCTTCTCGTATCGTCTGATAGTTTTGTGGAAAGTGAATTATAATCAATTTTGATACCAGCAAATAAATCGTCAAAAGAATTTGTAGATAATGGTGTTGTTTCCATGGATGTATTTTCCGAATTTTGCGTATATGATGAATTATTAGAAGAAGTATGAAATTTCGCACGTTGTCGACGTTGTTTACCCATTTTCAACAATAATTATTATGATTTTCTTCAATTTTTTATATCACATTCGCATTTTCACAACATAACCTAAAAATTGCACTTGAGGTAAAGTGAGACAGAAGAGGATAAGTGGTGCAATGTAATAGACAGAAAGAGACGATTTAGTGGAATTCCCAGTTCTAGTTACTTGTATTTTCTTAAAAAAAACATAACCTCAAATCTTTAACCTATAATAGGTATTTTTTAGATAATTTAAATAATTGGTGAATTTCTTTTAAGTTAATTAGTTATGAAAGAGGCTGGAACTTCAATAGAAAATTGTAATGAAAGTAGTGACATTGGAAAAGGTACTGATAAAAATCTGGAAAATCAAGGTAAGAACCAATTTCTGGAGTCTTTCGTTCTCATTCTAACCAGGTATTTTTGTCTAGATGAAATTTCTAAACAAACTGATAATGATATAGAAGAGTCGAAAAATGATAATTCTAGTACTACAACCAATTATGATCCAAAAAATGTTCATTACGAAGGCGATCTAGCTGTGTACTCAGATCCAGCTACTGGAACACAATATGAGTGGTCGAAAGAGAAAAATGAATGGACATTACGCGATATTGTTTACGGCTTTGAAGATGATACACACGTTTATACTGATAAAGACGGTGTAAAGTATTTTTGGGATAGAGAAAAGAATGCCTGGTTTCCCAAAATTGATGATGATTTTATGGCGCGTTATCAAATGAATTACGGTTTTAATGAGGGAACAGAAAATTCAACGACATCTACTAAAATCAATCAAGAACTCCCTGATAAACCTGCAGTAGTTAAAAGTAAAAATACAGGAGAAAAACGTAAAGCTTCCGAACCGAGTTGGTTTGAAGTTGATGATAAAGAAAATACAAAAGTTTACGTTAGTAATTTACCAACTGATATAACAGAACAAGAATTCGTTGATTTAATGCAAAAATGCGGTTTAGTAATGAAAGATCCAACAAATGGTCAATTCAAAATCAAATTATATAAAGAGCCTGGTACAGATTATTTGAAAGGAGATGCTTTATGTACTTATATAAAAATTGAATCGGTACAATTAGCATTGAATTTATTGGATAGTTATCAATTTCGCGATCATAAAATCAAAGTTGAACGTGCCAAATTCCAAATGAAAGGGGCCTACGATCCGAATTTGAAACCGAAAACGAAAAAGAAAAAGGATAAAATGAAATTGAAGAAAATGCAAGAGAAATTATTCGATTGGCGACCGGAAAAATCAACTACAGAACGTTCAAAACACGAACGTATCGTTATAATTAAGAATCTATTCGAATCGATAATGTTCGATAAAGATGTTGGTTTAATATTGGAATTTCAAGAAGATTTACGTGAGGAGGCTTCGAAAGTTGGTCAAGTACGTAAAGTTATAGTTTACGATCGTCATCCGGACGGAATTGCGCAAATCAATATGTCCAGTCCTGAAGAAGCCGATCAAGTTGTTAAATTATTGAATGGTCGATGGTTCAATAAGCGACAGTTAACAGCCGAAATATGGGATGGCCGAACTAAATACAAAATCGCTGAAACTGATGCACAAATTTCAGAAAGATTGGATAAATGGGATGAATTTTTAGAGGATAATCATAAAAAAGATGATGGTCCTGTTACAATAGAATAAATTCAATGAAAATCTAATTATTGTTTCATTCACAAATCTATTATCGAACGATCCTTTAGTAGGGGTATTTATCCAGAAAATTTCTGGAATTCGACCCAAAATCAATCGGGATGAACAGACATTAGAAAAGGCTTGTCCTAAGCAACGTCATTAATGACGTCATTCTAAACGTCCAATTGGAAATGGCTCTACGGAGTAAATAACCTTGGTGTAAACGTACATTTTGATCGAATTACCATTATTTATCACTACGCATGCGCATTAACGTTTTGTTCGCCGGTCTGGTTGGGACAAGGTAAGAATTTCTCTTTAAATTTTTCCAAAAATCTCAAAGAAACTAATTAGAAATTTAACAAATTTATTGATAAAATCCTAATTAGAGTTAGGAGAATAAGTTTCGATAAAAATTCGATCGTAAAACGATCATTAAATATGAAATAATTGATGTAGTTTTGGCCATTTTTTTTCAGACTCGATTAAACAAGAGGAATCCATTAGGATTAGTTGGCATAGAAATTCATTCTGCAATATGCAGTACAACAACGTATTTCACAATAATTCGATGTAAGTAATTGCGAAATTATTATAACTGCTTAATTTGTTGTATATAAAAGTCAATTTTATTCGAACAAAAACTAGATGACAGATAACGGATATCAGTTTTACCTTTACAAAAATGGTTGCCATTTTTATTCTAAATTATTCAAGCTTCGACCTAATTATTGAATTAAGCGACTATTTTAACAGGGCTATGATAAATTTACAGATTTCTCGAAATTTTATCGTTTATTGAATAATCGTCGGTTTAAATTGAATCAATTGGCTTTAATACAAATTGTATTGAAGTAATTATACTCCATTGTTTAGGTTTAGGTCTCGGCCTGACCGTGGTGAACAATACGGTAAACAATCAAACTATTGGTATGGTCCGCCACAGCATGCACTTGCTCCAATTCAAGATTTTGGCGGACCAACTTCAAGAAATTACCATCAACAACAATTTAACAAAAAGAAACAACTAAAACAATCAGAAGACGAACAGCAAGATCAAAATCAAGAATTAGATGCACCTATATGGGATGAGACAGCTTTAAAACCATTCCGTAAAAATTTCTATACACCAAATAATGTAAATTCACGTTCACAGCAAGATGTTGATTGTTATCGTGATTTAAAAGATATAATTGTACGTGGTAAAAATGTACCAAATCCAAATTTATGTTTTGATGAAGGCGATTTTCCCGAATATATAACACAAATAATATTGAAACAAGGTTTCGTTGAACCAACAGCAATTCAATCACAAGGATGGCCTGTTGTATTATCAGGTCGTGATTTAGTTGGAATTGCTCAAACTGGTAGTGGTAAAACTTTGGCTTATATGTTACCAGCTGTTGTACATATAAATCATCAACCACGTCCTCAACGAGGTGAAGGACCAATTGCATTAATATTAGCACCGACACGTGAATTGGCCCAACAAATACAAAAAGTTGCCCATGAATTTGGTTCAACAACAATGATCCGGAATACATGCATATTTGGTGGATCGCCAAAAGGGCCACAAGCGCGTGATTTAGAACGTGGTGTTGAAATTGTAATTGCAACACCAGGACGATTAATTGATTTCTTAGAAAAAGGTACAACAAATCTACAAC
>JAZBGZ010000434.1:7970-37381 GCA_037414795.1 Stenodera caucasica | reverse complement strand
GATTCTTTGTCGATGATTGGTGTGAAATTTCCCGCGCTTTTTTCCTAGCCAATCGTATAATAGTTTACAGTGGTATCTAGATTAGATCCATAATACGGCTATAGATTTCGATATTGTTGCATTGTTTGAAGAAATTTTTCGAAAATCGATAAATAACAACTCAAAAATAAAATGTAAATAAATTTTTACGCTAGATAATAAAAACTCAACATGACTTTTTATGGGAAAAACAACAAATGAGTGCTACAATAAAATGGAGCTAGACTAAACCAATAAAAATGGTATAGTCTAAAACTATAAATAACAAAATGTATTCAAACGATGAATCTTGTGAAATAATAGTCGGAAATTTGGCGCTAAATTCGAAATATTCCCAGTTTTGTTGAAGATTTTCTATTCGATATCTAGAAAATTCTCATAGTTCGTATATGAAAGAGGTGGAAAAACACAAAAATCATGTACAGACTATTAATTTGGTCAGTTGATGAGATGCCAATCGTTTTATAAACATTGTCGACAAGAATTTTCAATTAACTTTGTTTTTTCCAAAAAAAAAAAAAAATGTCTATAAGTGGCGATTTGAATTCTTGTTTTCTTCCTTGATTTTGTAAATTGTATTAAAAACGAAAACGTACAATTTCGTCTCTAATTGATTCTCGATACTCAACTTCAAGAATCCAATATACAGGCCGTTTCTAAAAGTCTCTATAAATACTGTAATCGGATCATTTGAAAATTGATTAATATTCAAGAAATGGGGATTTCTATCAAATAAAAATTGCTATAAAAAATGGATTAAAACGGTATCATGTCGACAATAAATACCGTTCTCGAATCTTTTGAAATATAGTCAGAAAAAAATCGACAAAGTTTCGAATTAGAGAGGTAAATTTGATCGATACGTCGGTATAATTGATACAGACTGTATATAGTGTATTATCTTTATTTATTGTAATAATTTTTTTTGGTTTTTCAAGTGTATGTTAGCAATATTAGTTTTTTCGCAGCAACAAGAACTGTTTCGTCAATATTGCTGAGCAGGTAACACGATTTGGGCGGCCCGTGAAAATATTTACAATCCACACAGATTGCTATATAATCAGACGATTGCTTGTTTATAAAAGAGAAACAAGTGATTAATGGTTCGAGAATATTTTGTTAAATTTGATATCGTCGCCAATTCTCTCGAGTTTCATCAAAACGAAAACAACAACAAAAAAAAAAAACTATGTCTGATCTCTCTTTAATCATGACAATCATTTGTGTGTGTGTTGTTGTTTTTTTTTTCTCTTCATCTTTCGACTGTTTTGAAAAAAAAATTGAAAGCACCCAAAAATAGACCGACAGAAATCATTATAAATCGTTTCCTTATATATGATCTATGTATTCAACTATGTATAATATTTATTTAAAATTTAAATAAGCAGGTTGTTGTTACACCCACCCAATTTTGCGAAGATCTTCAACTATCTATCATTTTGCATTATTATATTCTACATCATATTAGATAGTTTCTGTCTTATCTTTGATTCATCTAATAATAAAAAGGTATTCATAACTTATTCGCTTGTCTAATAATAATAAACTAATATTGATAGGTGATTTGGATAAGACAAGGCAGCAAATAAAAAATGAACCGTAGCTCCGATATAGAGGATGTCCCATTATGGACGTACACGATCTGAATCTACTACAGGCAGTTGTATGCGCTAATTCAATCAAAAAAGTTAGGTTAGGTTCGATTAGTTCCCTTCAAAATTGTCCAATTGTCTTTAGTTTAAAGATAGATAGGAATTCGATGGACTTAAATCAGGTGGATAAGGCGGATATGGCTTTTAATTTTCCAAAAACTTTTATTTTCCTCAACAATCCTGCTCATTTTCTCGATAATCAATCCCCAACTAGTCGAAAAAGTTAGTTTCGTCTGTCTTAATAAAATTACTGAGACATATGGGTTATTATTTTGATCTCAGGAATTATTTCGTTAATTATGAGACATGCTGTATATTAGTGAAAGTGATAATGAGATATTTAAATCCCGTTCGTTTCGAAAGTCGCCATTTATTGATTGAGATCAGTTTGTATCATCATTTAATTATAAATATTTAATTATTATTATTATTATTATTATTATAAATAATTTGATGGTTGTTGAAAAAATTGACCTCTTTTTCCTCTCATCATCGTTTTTTTTTCTTTCTGTTGATCATTTATTTTCAAAAATTGTGTTAATTTGTTAAGAAATCTTTTAAAAGTTCCGTTTTCGGTTTGAAAGTCTGCAATTTTCATTAAAAAAATATTCCAAACAGTCAATTTTTATAGCTGCTATGTTTTTTTTTTTTTTTAACAAGTGGCTAGTTGATATTTTGTTGGTCGACTGGTTTTTTGTTTTTTTTTTTATTATTATCATCGTTTTGTGAGAGATGCACGGCCGCAGTTTTGACATAACAGAGTTCGGCTTGGAGCTGATTTCATCGCATGTGTTTTGTTTTTTTTTTGGTCTTTGGAATTGTATGTATATATGTATACCTATAATATATACAGGATGTTCCAGGAAAATGTTACCAGTCAATAATTCGGAATTTATGCAATTGGAGCAATCTTAAAATAAAATTGTCGATTATTTATAATCAAAGGAGTTATGTTCAAATTTTTTTTTGTTGCCTAGCAACTGATCATTAAGTTGCTAAGGAACCGATACAAACAACATATATACAGAGTGATCAAGAAATACTGTTTAAGTTGGTAATCCTACTTGGAGGTTTTTTGTGTTTAATGATTTGCAACACTAAACCGGAAATCTCTGTATGACAGATAAAAATATCGTGTTCTAATTTAACACCATTTATAATTCAATTTGAATCAACACTCAAATGTCAGTTAAACGTCAAAGTAGTTGTCAAACAGCAGTTCTACCATTTTAAAATAAAATTCATTATTGCCAACTTAAACGGTATTTCTTGATCACTCTGTATAATCGGAGCATAGCATCTATGATGAAATAGTTTAATTAGATTTTGATTATTTGAAATTGGGTCAGATATTTTTCGATACATACTGTATATAGTGAATATAGTTGTGTTGTATGTTTGGCTGGACCGCGTCTGTTTCTCTTTCTTCTTTCTATATAGAAAAAGCAACAGTGCTATTATCCACCAAGTACTCTACATGGTTTCTTCTCTGGACTGTGATTATGGCGGCCAGATTGTCTGCTGACCCCAAAGAATGCAGGCCCACTTAACAACGCAAATCACTGTATTCCTTTATAATTTACAGCATAGTGTTTGATGTTGTTGTTGTTGGTTTGAGGCTTTTATAAAATTTGAAATATTAGCAAATTTGAGTTTTTGTATACTTACAATTGATTATTTAAGAATTGTGGCTATTGGCGACATCTAGTTATTGGTTATATTAACAATATAACCTATAATTTATTAGTGTGTGGTTATATAATTAATGTCAATATTTGAAATGATGTGTGTTTATTTATTTCAGTCAAGTTCGATAAAGATCAAAAAATTTTTTAATTTGCTTGTTAAATTTAACAATAATTTATTGAATAATGAATAAAATTATTCACAATTGTTATTTTCCACTATTTAATTAACTTTAAAGTCACGGCCAATAATTCATGATTATTAAAGAAGTACATCGTAGGATTTGATGAGACAATGACCTACTTTATTATAGATCAATCCGCGTATTAAGCCACGCCTATATCCCTCCAAATTTGAATGATCCCTATTTCTTCCATCAAATATAATCGATTAATATCAATTTGTATCATAAAATAATCGAAATTTTTTTGTTTAGAATTGATTTTATTTGTTGTTTAACATAAAAGGAATATATGACAGACAGTAAGTAAATGGAACCTTCTGTAAATTATGTTCATTTTCGTTTTCAATGGAACACTTTGTTTCGAAAGCAATGAAAGTTGGTGATTTTGTTTTCAATAAAATTAAAAAAAAAAACAGAATTCTATATCAACAAGACAACAGTAGCGTTTTTCAATTTTTAAATCGATAAATTATATTATGAATTAATATGGCTGATTTTACAATCTATCTCTATCTCTTTTTATATTTTTTCTTTTTTTGAACCGTCACGTTGCACTACTTTTAAATGTCAAACTGTGAAGGCATGTGTTGTTTCTCCATATATACAGGATGTCCTCTATACGACAATTAATCCCAATATTTCAACTATAAATGACATTTAATTTCTCGACTCATTTAGTTAATATGTCACTTTGTTATTCTCGACAATCATATGAAGAAATTATGAATTTTTCTTTGATTTTTGTATAAAAAAATCAATAATCCGAATTAAAGAGGTGACAGTGACTCAAGTCGATTCCTCTCTAATGTGGAAAAATCATGCAAATTCATGTCATTATCGTGGCGAAATATTTAAACAAGTTGTCGTGCTAGGGTCATCCTGTATAGTTTATGGTCATGTTATAACAATGCACAATCAGGAAATGCAACTTTATATACCTAATTATTTAGACACGAAAGTCTTTTAAATAGCGGCCTCGACAACAGAATGCAAATTTTAACACTTTTACATTCACTGATTTGAATACAATTTTTTTATAAAATTAAACAAGATTTATTATTATTATCCCATTTTCTACATAAATAATCTAAAGTTTAGGTTAGTTTGTCTATCAGGGCTCTATTACGGTTAATTTCGACAGTCTGGGTAGTTCAGTTGGTTGTAGTGTTTAGCATAAAATTAGCAAGTTCCGGGTTCGATTCCCAGCTAGGACATAAGCTTTTTTTTCGTTTTATCATTAATTTATAGTGGTAATTCTGAAATTTCCACACTCTATTTTATGATTTAACATCGAATAGAAAAGCTATAATTTTCTTTTGAAGTGGCATATGTTAAATTTACATGTTTTACCATTTCTGGTAATGGTAGTATTGTGTAATTTCGTCCATTTATCATATTTATTATTGTTCAAGTCAGTAGCGTGTTTTTAATCTAATAAACTTCAAATTGAATAAGAATTTAAAAAGCAAAAAAAAAATATTGAAATTTCACAATCACTATTTTGTAATAATCTAAATCATATCATTGAATTGTGGATTTTATTGTTTTGTTCGATTTAACCTTGATCTAAATCGATATTTAGAGAAAGTTAATTAGCAATAAAGTAACATTGTATGATAGAAATCCACATTATCGATTGTTGTAATTTCAATATACAGAACGTAACTAAATTGCTTGACTAAATTACAGGAAAGTGAAACTTTTATATCGAGACTAGTGAGGTAATTCAAGATAAAACATTACTTACTCCTGTTACTAAGGAATATGATACTTTTTTACTAGCCATCATTTTTTTGTTTACTGCCGTTACTAAGCAACATATACTTTTTCTGTAGCCATCATTTTTGTTTATTGCCGTTACGAATACAGTACTTTTTTGCTAGCCATTTTTTTTTTACTTCGGTATTATGCTATCGAATTTGATCAAGCAATTCAGTTACACTCTGTATTTGAACATTGTGAATTATTCATTATTAAACAAGAATTTTAATTTGATGCTTTTTACCAATGAAATTGTTGAAAATTTATAATAGAGATCTCAATGTAGATTATCTTGAATTAAAATAAATCACTATTATGTATAAATGTAACTTCAAGAATTGCAAAGATTGCAGATAATTCAGATCATAACTTTATTTCATTATAACATGAATTTATAATGAAAGAAGAAAAGTCTTCATCAAAAATTTTTATTATTCACTGATTCACTGATTAATTTAATTTAATTCAACTTAATGATACATATTTATGGGACATCTGGTTGATTTGTGTCAAAACTCCAAGTCTTATCTAGGGAGGTTTTGAGTCATTTTAGTCTATACTTAACTTGAGTCATCTTCAATATTGATTAAAATTTATACATGGTCGAAATTCTCGACTTGTAAGGATTTTGGGGAGAATCCCTTTTTTCAAAAAGGCGATTATTGTGATTCTCTTTTAAATGAGTGAATTTTAAACAAGGTGTTAACTGTGGGATCGACTTAAGTCTTATTTTCCAATTGTTCAGATTCTGATCGTTATTTTTGACTGTTCCTCGTATTTTCTTTAGATAGTTTATTGAGCATCTGGGTCGAAATTTGGGCAGGTAGTTGGCGAATGGGTCTATTTAAATTATTTATTTTTTTTAACCATCAGAAAAAATTCTTTTGCCAAAAAACTTAACTCAACAACAGATTGTCCTCTCTATCCAGATGTTAACTATTTCCTATAGTCGATTATTTTTAAATCAACTCTATCGAATAATAATTTAGGATAGTTATAGTTTGTTTTTTTTTTTTTGTCGGTTAGAAACCAAATAAGTTAATAGTTAAGTCAGTTGGTAAATAACAAAAGTGACTTTAATATATTAAGTAACTTTATCCATATTCAAGTTCTCAACATTGGTATGATTATTTTTAACTAGACGTTCCAGCAATTACCCAACCAAATTAATATTGTATGTCTGATATTGACTTCTCAAATTTCTTACCAAGAAAAAAAAATCTAATCTTCACACACGTTGACATTTGTATTTATCATTTATTTCCTAAATAGTTCTCATTCATAGTAGTTTTGGGTTATTTTATTCAAATTAAGTAAGTCATTGTTGTTGTTGTCGAAAATAATTCGTTTTTCTTGTCATTTCTCTTTTCAACCAAATCCACAATACCGTATAATTAAACATCAATTAATCCAAGCAAAGAGAAACAACTGTCGCTATTTCCGGTGGCTCTAACTATGTAGGTATGTTGATATATTCTAAAGTTACTAACAAGATTGACTTAAGTCTAGTTTTTTTTTTTTGTTTCGTTTGTATACAATTGTAATTGGTAATAGTGTCATTAAGTTGATGATATGTAGAATAAAGTATGAATTATTCCCCTCGTTGTTGCTGGATAGATTCTTTTTCATATTATTATTCTTATTATTATTATTATTCTTATTATTATAACTGGATTTGAGTAGATTATTATTCATAATTATCTTGTCTGAGATAATCAACAAAAATTGTTTACTTTTCTTTTTTTTCCGTTGAAATGGAATGTAAATTATTCATATTTTGGGTTTATAGATATGATTTGGTTTGTTGACCACAATAATAAAGATAGTAACACACTTCTTTGAATTCATTTTTCTTCTTATAATCCCACAAATTCACAACTGTTTCACTATTGAACACATAGACCGATAGATAGCGAAATAGTTGTTATCTTTGTCGGTTATTCGTTAGAGTGGAGGGGATATACGAGTATCAAGTGAGTCAAACAGAGAACTATCGAGATTCGATAGAACTACTACAATTTTTTATGCTCATATTTGCTTTGTTTCTATTGTATTTATGTAATAATTTTGGCGTGGGTTGATTTAATTTTAGTCCATCTCTAATTTAACTAGAATACGATAGCGAATTGTATTTTTTGACACCTATTTACAACACTCGTAAATTTCCCATCCTTTGTTTTGTTTTTGTTTTTTTTTTAATGTTATTAATTTATGATAGGCACCTATTACAAGTCTTCCAAATACTTTTTAACGTCCAATACGGTGTTTCAATCGTAAATTTCAACCGTAAAACATTTATGGACGATAAGTTTTTCTAGTAATTCGCCCCTCATCCATACTTGTTGGTTATTATTTTGTTGTTGTTGTTGCTGTGTAGGTATCCAATTTTTTTATTTTCGAATTTACAGAGATCCCATAAAGTTATATTTTTAAAAATAATTTATTATTATTTTTATTAACTAACACTATAATTGCTTAGTTATTTGTATTTTATTTCTTTATAGAATACCGAATTATTTTATTATCGATAAAAAATCATTAAAAATAATTTTTTTTGTTGTTGTTGTTGTTGTTGAGACTAACAATTTTTGTGAACATGACGCTCTATATAGTCAATCAATCTTCAAAATGCCACCACAAAGACAGTGATAAGTATAGGGGGGCGATATACAGTTTTCTCGCATTCCATAATTATAGTTATTAGGGTCCGTTGTTGAGGGAGGGGCGGGATTCTGTACATACAATCGCCGAACAACAAGATGAGTTGAAAAAGCAATGATGATGATGATGATGATGATGATGAATGCTAGAAGATTACGTTATAACCGGAACTGTTGAGACAAGTTGCATTTTTTATTTAAATAAAAATCATCGATAAATAACGTTTTTCAATGAAAATCATCGAATTGAAACCATTTCGATTTGATCCAATTGATTAAAGTTGAATTGTGCGTGACTTAAATCAGAATGACTCAAATATTCGAATTAGAGGTGTATTTGTATGAATGCGCAAACGTAGCGTTTATAGCGCAAGCGCATTTTATAATTATCACCTTATTTGTTCAAAATCAATTATTTTCCAAATATAGAGATAAATGTTGTCGGTGTTGTTATTGATATTAAGCCGATAATAAACTTAAGTCTTACTATTAAAGTGAATTTAAAACATTAAACTATTGAATAGGTATTTAATGTTTTTAAATGAATTCCAAAATCGAATAACTTACACCATTTTACGACACTAAATACGACAAACAAAATGTCCGCTAATTTCTCAAGTTGATCAAAAATAAAATAGTGTTTTTAATAGTTTGAATGAATTCTATTCGTTTTTTATTAGTGTTAGTGTTTGAAACTCGATCAGAATGCAGTCGGTATCCTTAAACGGATATTTGTAAACAGTTCGAATTGACGACATTTAGGAACAATTCGATTTAAGTCCGAACATACTTAACTTATTATATAGGATTAAATGTGAAGGTTTTTTCCGAATTTGTTAATGAGGAAATAATTGTTTTTTTTTTAATTTTTTGTTCAGTTTTTTTGTTGTATAGTTGGTACAATGACATTCCACTAACAAAATAGGTGGTTGGAATCGAATACAAACAGACAATATATGATTAGGTTTGGTTTCAGGTTGTGATCATTCACCAATTTGAGTAGTGATATACCAGCTGTCCGCTATATGACTTAATTTTCTACTATTACTCTCTAATCCGGCACATATTTTATCAAATTTTTTGTATATAATGGCCGAAAATTGCGAAAATAACCTATCGGATATACGTAATTTTTATTTCAGATTATGAATCAATAAAAATTGACATATCAATATGATGTAAATTTGAGAATTGATGACAATTTCCGGTACTTCCGGTATATTATCGAATTTGATTTTTATGTTTAAATGTTGTTTAGATGATTAGATTTGTTGTTGGTGAATTTTATATGAATCATTTGGTAAATAGCTGAGATATTTGGTCCGGTTGTCGTATAGTGGACAGCTGGTATATAAAATACAATACAATAGGATGGATCGAATGGTTTTTTTTTTTAAGTTGAATCTGTTTCTGTCGGTTGCTCACGTCTCCTATACGACTTCTTCTTACTTAAACAATATAATCTTCTTGTCTGTCGTTCAGAACTGCCGAAAGCGCTCGCTTTTCTTCTTCTACTTCTTCTTCTTCTAGTCCTATGTTTATGTATTTGTATGTTTGAGAGAGTGTATGATAATTTCGTATGTCTAAGGTATATTTATGCATTGTTCAATTGTATGTGTTTGTGTTTAGTGTGTGTACGTGCCTATTTTTATTTATTTGTCGAATTTACAACATATGTTCGAACTGACTTAAATCGGCATAATAATTCCCAAATGTTATTTCGTTAACGACAGGTTTTTCGCACGATAACTACTTTTTGTTCAATCTTTTGTCTTCAAATATACTGTTATATAAAAAAAAGTCGATTTACAAAAAAGTAGCCGATAACTCAAATCGGCTCTTCGATTCGAGACACTCTGTATATATATTTCTAAATATTCTAGTGAATTTTGTGTTCAATGTCCAACATGTTAACTATATATACGTTTTCTGCCAATTAAGCTCAGTACACATTGCGTTAATTGGATAGCCTTTTGAGTGAAGCGTCCGCTATAATGATAATAAAGCCGGTTGCAACATGTTTGAAATATTTTCAATACAACTAAACCAAATTAAAAAAAAAAAAATTGAAAAAATAAATCGAATTCATTAAAACTTATTTATTCATTAATTTAATAGTTAATCAATATTTGTGTGTTCAGAAAAAAAATAAAAAAACAAACAGTATGAATTTCCTGTTGAATTATTTGTCACAACATACTTGATATTATGTCAGCTATAAATGACAAAATCGCTATAAAATTGTCAATATATTTGCATATTATAATAGTTATTGAAAAACTTTATGGTATTTAATTATAAAAAATATACTTAAGTAAAATGTCATAATACTTAACTTGAGCTTCCTCAGTTCTTTATTATACTATTATTCAATTTGATGACTTTTCTAATGATTGTATTCGTTATGTATCATCATCAGTATCACGATTGTATCGATTTCGAGTTGGTTATTTTAATAATAATATAAATAAAGGTTGGCTAAATGTCAGGGACTTTACCGACATTTTTGCAAAATATGATTTGAAATTTGTTTTTTTTTTTTGTAAATTTCGAAATTGATTGCTAATTATTAGAAAAATTTCGCATGATTTTTGTTTTGTACATATTTATTTGAATGCCGACATTACGCATAAATCAATCCGTCATCATTTATCATGTTTTAAATTGTAGGAGAGTCTTTTCTAGTGGTTCAACTCGGTTGCCGGACAAAAACTATGATTCATTCAAGTCCGAAGTTGTTCCGGCATTATGGCCTTTAACCTGTTAGGTTGGCCGTTATATACAGGATGTTTGCTAAATAAATGTCACAAATTGCGTTAGTTTGAAATTTTCTCTTCTAGAGCCATTCTTGGAATAATGTTTAGGTTATACTTTAGATTCATATGATAATCGTCAAATCTTTGCGTTTTTGACATGCGCATAGTTAACACCCTGTATAATCACTGGTTAAACAGTCGTAACTAACTATAAGTACATAAACGACTGTTAAGAGCTCCATCTTTTATTTTTTTTGTTGTTGTTTTTTTTCTAACATGCACCTGAACTTTTTGCTGATTTTATTGCAACTCTTACAAGTATCTCGAATTTTTTTACTGTGAATAAACTAGCAAAAAATGCTAAAGTTGTTGAGAGTTGGTAGGAATGTAAGGAGAACCTTTTCTTTCAATCTTCATCAGAATTGTTCGAAATGTTACAGGGGCGTTCCGACAGAAGCTTCAATTTTTCACTAAGAGTATTTGAACTTTTTGAAACTGTTCAAAAGGTTATGTTCAAAGTTGAAATAGTTAACAATAGAATATAATTTATGACTGGGGAAATTTGAATCTAAACACAAATTTGAACCATTTTATAACAGCAGTTAAAGGGTCATAAAAGCCAATTCCCGTATACGATTGCATAAAGTCTAGAAATTAGTAATATTTATTATGTCATATTTCCCTCAATTTCCACCTACGCCACTGTACAGATTTTATATTCCTCTTAATTTTTTCGATTCGAAAAATTTATTTTTATTTACTTATTTATTCCACCCTGTATATTAATTTTGCACTATTTTCCCAGTTTAATGTTTCAAGTTTACCATGAATTTTCTTGTCTATTTGAAAATTCATAGAATTAAAATAGCGTAATAGGAGTTGTTGCCCAAGTAAATTATCATATTGTACACGTGTCAATTTCATCAAGTGATTAATCATTAAATGTAGGTTAGAATTCTAAAATGACATTTCCCAAAAAAAAAGGCATATCAACAATTATATAACCGATAATTTATAGTTAATTCCAATTTGACATTTTCAAGTCCCTTTAGAAAAAAGGTAAATAAGAAAATAAGAAGGTGACAATTGCAACATTATACAATTTCAACATATAACAACAATAGCAAATAATATACATGATCCGATCATGACTAGTTACTTTCATATATACGTATTATACAGAGTGTCCCTGTTAGAACAACTAGTCGAAATATCTCGAATATTTACCAAATGATTTGAAAGAAATTCACAGACAAGCAATAGGAACATCTAATTCACATTTAGGCAACAAAAAGTTTGATCTCACTAAACCGGAAATACCGGAAATTGATACCATTCATCAAATTTACATAGTGTTGATGCGTTAATTTCCATCAAATCGTGAACCAATAGAAAAATTACGTATGTCTATCAATTTATTTCGTTAATTTAAGTCTATTTTATTCAAAACAATTGATGGAATATGTTACGGATTAGAGAGAAAACGGCGTCTGTCTAATTTACTAGATATTTTGATAATGAAAAGTTTCGTTACTATAGTAACCTAGATAAATGTCACGTCAAATTTTAGAATTTCAGTCAACTTGATTTAAGATTATTAATAATTGTTACCATAGTAACGTCAGTAACAGTAACGGGAACGGGAACAGGAACGTCAATTGAAACGTCACTTCACAACAAAGTACGGATCAGTAAATAATGACAGCCGATTATTGTTTTTGAGCATGCGCAAAATACTATATGCAGTGCAGAAGCAGTAACATTAATGTTAAATCTTGGCCAACATTCCCGTTCCCGTTACTGTTACTGTTACTGATCAATTATGCAGTGACTTAGAGAATTTTACTTAAATCGTCTGATAAATAGCCAGTTGTTTATAATCGGGACATGCTGTATTTTTAAGAGAAAGTCATCATTATGAGGAATGTTCAATTTTTATTAATCTATTTATTTTAATCAAAATCTCGATTGTCGATTTATTTTTATTAGAAAAACAGGTCATTACAAAACTATTCAATTTAATTGAAATCAATTAATTAATAACTAACAACCGGATATGAATTCAATTGTTGTAGAATGGATAATTTGATAGCATTTTTTTTCTCAAAATATTTTGACACTCCTTCTTTTGCAATTATACAACAATAACAGCCAAATTTTTTGTATGTTCAAATTACAACTTGTTCTTCAATTCTTATCAAGATTTTATAATCGTCTCGTTTGAATTAAATAATAATAATAATAATAATGATAATAATAATAATTGTATGTAAAAGTGAAATTTAACCAATCCTGACATTGATATTTAACTTCTATCTTATTGTCATGAGATTGTAATTTTCGATTTACCAATTCCGAGACTAGATTCAAACAGTTTTACCTATCACGTTCTTTGATATATCGACAAGGGGCTTTATATTTGCCATATCATACTTTCATTTTTTTTTTTTTATTATTATAAATAGAAAATCTGATGACATCCTCTTTTATAAAAAGTCGAAAATTAGAATTGTATTAAAATGTGCCAATTTAGTCTCCCTAGATTTGTCATATTTGAGCCATAGATGAGTAACTATGATTTTCGATGATGATCCTAAAATTTGAATCATCCTGTATACCAATCAAATATTAGATACTTATTCTTGATTGGAGCAAAATTGATGAGAATAGAGAGAATTTCAAATCTATATCTAGTTAGCAATTGTCGACAGCTCTTTAGAAGTTTTACCATTCTTAGAATTATCTTCTCTTTATGTTCAGCATCTTGTAAAAATGTCAGGCACGTTGTTGTTGTTGTTGTTGTTGTTGGCCCAATCATGTAAAAAGTATATGTAAGGATCGTGATATAGCGGCTGCAAATATAGAAATTCATATTCCAAGCCAATATTGTGCACGCGAAATAAAAGACTATATACATAGATAAGCATTGGATACTTATACCTATATAAAGCTCCAACTATACGAGCTACGTTTCGATTGTAGTATTTAACATTTCAACTGATTATAAAGTTCATACATCAGATAGTAAAAAGTCCTCTATGCTTTATTTTAGTGGATTTATATAAAAAAAACAAAACAAAACACAACCAAACAAATAACATAGATAGAAAATGAGTTCCTACATAGATATTGACAATGGTTGTGGAGCTACTTGAACGTAAACTCGTGCATTCTCTGGTAATAACGAGACGATGATTCCATCTACCTACATGCTGTTCGCACCGCTACATTCCACATATACACACATACACACATACACAAAATATATATACATATATACAGATAGTCACACTAAATGTAGCCACATACAATTAATATTAACATTAGAGCAAACAATAAAGAATAAATCCATAATAGATGGAAAATTACTCTTTATCTTTATCGAATTGGAGTGGGGACTCATTGATTTTATATAAGTCAGACAGAGAACTAACTAGATCCGATAGAACTCTAACATTTGTTTTGTTCCTACTGTATATATGATACGGTATTATATAGTTGAGGGCAAAAAAACAAAAAAAAAAAAACATTTGAAAGTAATTGGGCCGATAACAAATATCTAAATTTTTACTACCCTATTATCAAACGAGTCATCACTATTACAGTATTTCTAAAACGAACAGAATTCGATAACGAAAGCACGAAGTTTAATATCATCGCGCTTCATTTTTTTTTTTTTTTTTTTTTTGGTTCAATCTCTTTATTGCTCCTTGCTCCAACAACTATTGACTTAAATCAAGTAAATAATAGGATTGTTATTGTATATCCGTGATGTGAATAAATGATGAGTCTTAGTTTTTTAGATTATTAGCGCTTACTTAAGTCAATTGTATAAATAGTATTTTGTTGTTATTTTATCAGTATTGGTCAACTAGACTAATGTTTTATGCCATGTATTGTTCTACGAACATTAAAATGTATCATTTTACAATCAAAACTGAGTCTTTGGACTTTAGTGAATGCAAGCAAAGAATCTAGGCATTGATTATACGCACGACTGAACGCGTATTCTCTTTTTAACGTTTCGCTCTTTTTCATCTAGTCGCTTAGTTTTTCGATGAATTTCGTTTGTTTTTTTTGATGATGATGTTGATGATGATGATGATGGAAACCCCTCTAAAATACGTTACTCCCTCTTAATTATAAGTCTAAATCGAAGTTATTTGTAGTTCATCCATCGTATTTCAAGAGGACTAAAATCAGGCGATCTTGTAGGCCATATTAAAAGTGTCTACACATTGATATTATTGTTGGATTCAGATCGAATAAGTTTAAATCGAAATTATCTTAAGTTCATCCATAGTAATTCAAGTGGACTAAAATCGGGCGATCTTGTAGGCCAAGAAATAATATTAAGAGTGTCTACTGATTGGTCAAATTGAATTCAGATCAAATAAGGTTAAAATCTAGTCGCTTAGTTTTTCGATGAATTTCGTTTTTTTTTTTTTTGCTGTTGATGATGATGATGAAAACCCCTCTAAAATACGTCACTCCCTCTTAATTATAAGTCTAAATCGAAGTTATTTGTAGTGCATCCATCGTATTTCAAGAGGACTAAAATCAGGCGACCCTGCAGGCCATATTAAAAGTGTCTACATATTGATCTTAAGTTCATCCATAGTAATTCAAGTGGACTAAAATCGGGCGATCTTGTAGGCCAAGAAATAATATTAAGAATGTCTACTGATTGGTCAAATTGAATTTAGATCAAATAAAATTAAATTCAAAATGGCGTTCATTTGAATTAAACGATTTGATGATAATTGAATAAGAATCACAAAATTGATATCATAGAAAGACTCAAATCTTATTGGTCTTCACTATCGATTCTCTAGTAACTTTTTATGTGGAACACTCTGTATATACCTATATATATATATTGAAGCACTTAGCATATGGATGTGTTGAATGTATTGGGCGGGAAAGCTCGTGATCGCTCACATATAATTATCGAAGAAACCTAAAACAAACAAGTACTGGTTGACTTGGATTGACCCTCCTCGTCGCAGCCCCCAATAATATATAACCAGTTGACGATATGTTGTTGTTGTTGTTGTTGTTGTTGTAGAAAAGACGAGAGAGAAAACGATCACATCTATCACACGCAACCCAATAATTTTAAGATTATTTCGTGATTTTGTAAAACGTTCATCATACCTAATTTCAATTGGAATTTTTTTTTCAATACCCAATTTATAATGAACTTATAATAATAATAATAATAATAATGATTGATTGGAATATTAAAATGATACAAAATACAAAATATGCAGAATAAAATAGATTCATGTCATTCTATACCAGTTGCTTGTAAGGGCCTTTTTGATAAAATTTCCAAGACAGATGATAGGGTCGATTGCATTTGTTATTGTTAAAAGTACTGTGTGAGAACTTGCTTGGGACAATGTGCATGAGGATCGTGCTTTAGTAGATATACTGGTCAATGCCGGTGGTAAACGCTCACTTGTTACAAGCTAATAGTGCAAAAAAACTCTTCATACATTGTTGTTGTTGTTGTTGTTGTTGTTGTTAGAGGTGAATCCAGATGAATGTTGTTTCTCTTGATCTATGAACTTATATTTTATATAACGAAATTATAACGGCCGTCCCTTAAACGACAACTAATCCAAATATCACATGACTTGACCTGACTTTGTGTATACCGAGCGTCCGCTACACAGCCACCGATCTAAATATCTCGATTATTTACGAAGCGATTCACCTGAAATTTGAACCATTTGTTATTAATTGATGTTTGTTTCAGGTGAGAATTCATGAAAATTTCTTTAATTTATGTTGGTAGTAGTGCACAATTTCTAAATTTATATGATCATTGTGTTGATATTCGTTGTTATCAAAATAGAATATTTTATGCACAACATTCATGGAAACAATAGTGAACTTAAGGCTTATCCAATAGTTAAACTCTTATTATAATTGCAAAAAACGTACAAACAATCTGGAATATTGGCAATACTTAAGTCGATATATTTACATAAGCTATGGTAAACTATGACACTGATAGTATTGTATTAGGATTTGAATAAATCCTAAACATTGTGAATAATATGCTGATTCACTATTTTTTACGATAGAATATATAAAATTTATGGGTTTCACAATGAAAAATCTCGCCAACTTTACAACAACAACAAAAAAAAAAGACCATAAAATCTTACAATGTACTTCGTAATAATTTCATATTTATTATTGAATAATCTTACAATTAGTGAATGACGAATTAATTGCTTCTCATCAAAATATTAAACATTATCATCTCTTAAGAGAGTTACTTATTGTTGAACAATGATAATTTATTTAATTTCAACTCACTTAAGATGTTCTTCAATTATAAATTATCTTTATAGCAGATTATATGATACATTTGGTTATATATACATATTTAATGTTCATTTATGGGATTATATGCGAAAGATATTTTCGTTTCATTGATGATTTGTACACGAAATCTCAATTTTCTACAACCAACTTCCGTTTATAACAAACAGTTATCTATTTTTCTACACGCTTCTCACTTAAGTTGGGTTATTAAATTTTGTAATTATTAACGACCTTAGGTTAATTTACAGCAAAATTGATTCTAGAATCTTTTTAAATGTGGTCGAAATTTAATGGAGAAAAATCCGGATTAGTGAGACCTCAACTATATTTCTACTCCATTAATTTGAATTTATCCCTCTCTATTTTCTCATTATGAAAGTCAGTTTTATGTTGAACAATATTGGGAGTATTCTCCTCAAATGGGACACTCTGTATATGTTAATCAAACGAAAACTATTCAATTCTGTTATTTTTAATAGTGTTTTTTCCATATTAGTGGATCTAGTTTGAGAATCGTTCAAATAGAAAATCCATTTCCGACTTCATTTTACGGTTGTAAATTTGCAGATATTAAACTTTTATATTTTCTAAACCGTTAACCGCAGTTTAGTTTTTTGTCTTTTGTTTCATATTACATTTATAATCATTTAAATAGAAACAATATTGAAAATAACTGTAACTTAGCAGTTATTAAATAAAAATTTATTACTTTTTGTTTCTTTTTTTTTTAATTATTCTACGTTTAGTAATAAATCGCATGGGAATGGAGTTTTTCTTTCGAAAAAATTTTAGTGCTACATTTAGTTATTTAATTTTCTAATTCATTTTTGATTAGTTGTAAAAAAAGATGGTATCTTTCGAATTACTATTATTATTATTATTTTTTTTGAGGATTTGAAGCCGTCAATTTTATTGTTGAAAAATTATTAAAATTCATTAAATTAAGATTTATAGTAGAGATGTCGGAATTAATAACAGTTAAATATTTACAATGAACAGGGAAATATAATCGAAATAAATACCGAAATCCGGTCGATTAAAAATTAGAAAAAATCTTATTTGAATAAAGCAAAAAATTATTCTAATGTCGATAATTTATTTGATAATGAAAAGATGATTCTCTGAATTTCTCACATATTATTTTAATGAATGACAATTATTTCTAATTATTTATAATTAAATTTCGATGAAAAAAAACCGAAGATTAGTCAAGTGTCTGAGCTGGGACTCGAACCCGTGACCCTCTTAATCCTAGTCTTAATCGCATGCAAGAAGATCTCGGGTTCGAATCTCAACTTAGACATTGACTTTTTTTCAAGACTTTTTTATTGAAATTCTATTATACGAAAACCAATCGATGATTATTTATCATTAAATTAATGGAAATTGGTTTTATCACTTAATAAAATAAAACAAATGCTAGATTTCGACCACATCACATTTACCTACGCTTCATGCAAATTTACACCTGAACAAATACACCTTGTCCAATCTTGTTTGTTATATGTTATATCATTTGTTTTTTTTTTTTTGTGGGCTTGAAACTTCTTATCAGATTGTTGTCAATATTATTCGTTAATGCCCGTTTTTCATGTTTAAAATCAAGTGACATGAAACCAACATATGTTTTTTAAAAAAAATTTATTTTACACAAATTAAAATTAAATTTTTGATTTTCACAATTCAAATGGGAAATTATTAATTGAATTTTCATTGAATTAAAGTGATTATTAATAATGTGTAAATTCAGTAATTAATCCTAATTTCAGGTACTTCCGGTTTAATAAAATTAAATCTATCGATATTGATTTGATTCCGATTTAATGTCTGTGAGTTTTATTCGTTTTAAAACGGACACTCTGTAGATTAGTCAAGATTATTGTAAGATTAATTTACAACTTTATTACTTAAAGTGAATATTTTGAGTTTATTAGTTGGAAATCGACAATTGACAATCGAAACAAATCTATTTTGTTGTTTCCATTACAAATAAAACGTAATAATTACAGGTATTGTTTCAAAAACACTTCCTATAGACTTTATTATTGAACTTATTGTTTTAAATGTTGTTATGTCGTTTGTTTATTTTTTTGTTTCTATTATTATTTGCACACATTCTTTTATTGTTCTTTCAAATGGAACATTATTGTGTACGATTATTAATTATTCTGTTGTTGTTATTATTATTTTATTGTTTAAATTCGAAAAGTTCACATTTCTTGTTATACCGGATGTCTCCTATATGGATGACAACTGATTCGAATATTTTCGACAATTACAATAAAATGTCCAATCGAATTTGTCAAACTTTAATTCTTCGTTAAACTCTAATTGGATTGTTTGAAGAAAACTTTATTCTGATGAAAAATTCGAAACTCTCGATTTTCTTCAATTAATTCATATTTAATCTAATAATAAACTTTTGATTTAATGGACTAATTGAGTGACTTAAGATAAGGTGAAGCGTTTATATAATTCAATACTTAAACAACTGTACTAAGTAAGTTTTTTTGGCTTAAATCGAGCTTTAATCTCTAAAACACAAAAAAACTATTCTATTAACTTTTAATATCAGAACAATATCACAGATGCCATTTACGATTAAATTTCTCAAATCGTAATGTGATGTTTTTTTGTTTTAATCGCTTTACATAAAACAAGCGAACTATAGTTTAACAATAATAAATTTAAGTCATAAAACTGTTACTGTATATTTGATATATGTTAAAATAAGTTTACTAGAGAACTATAAACAAAAAAAAAACAAAAAACAACAACAACACACCTATAATTTTTCCACTATGCTTGACTTAAGTCAAGTGGTTTTTTCCAAAATCCGACATCTAGTTAGCATTATCCTTATACAATCTTTTACTATTATATCATTATTTAATTACTTAATTAACAAGTTTCTCATTATATATTGTTTCAATTCAATTCGCACCGCCTACCTAATAATTATCATTGTTTTTTGGAAAATTACCAGTATCGTCAACTTTATTGAATTATTATTATTATTTTTAATTGTATATGTTAACATAAAGACAATTTTCCATGTCACTAGATTTATATAGAAAATTTACAATATAAGTGGGGGCGGTTTGTTCAATGAACACACAATAAATCTGACTTTATCTACCTACATCTTAACTGAACAGGTCACTAGAACGTGTCTAAATTCCCACAAACATGAGAAAAACATTATTGTAGAAAAAAAAAAGAAAAAAACAAAAAAATGTTGGTACTTGTTCGGTGTTTTTATGAAAATTTGATACCCAAAACATAAATAATAGTGGAGAGTCCAAATATCAAGTAGGCGTGCAATCAAAGCAACAGCCAATCATTTCAAATCACATTCGTTACCTTAGCAACCACTACCATAATGTACTTCTTAAATCGAATGAACAATAATAATTTTCAGATTTGTAACGTAGAATAGCTTCAATTGAGAAAAATCTCATTATAAATATTTCCCAATTAATATTTAATTGCCTGGATGTTCAATTTTTAGATAGAATGAGACGAAAATCTGTTGACGTTTTATTAAAATTGAATTTAAATTGAAATTGATGATCGTTCCATAAATTTCTATTTAGTATTAGAGATATTTTAATTATATTTGATGGTGATAAATAATTTTGTTTTTGTTTTTTCTTCTTCTCTTCGGTTCGATTTGAAAAGAATGCTCGTTGAACTGTTTGAGTTCGATTGAAAAAAAGTGCTCGAACAACTTTTTTCCACCAATTCGCTTACATATTTGTCTTTTCCAAGTTGTTATCTGAGTTCATTTAACTTGAAAACTATTGAAACAGAGAATAAAACAAAACAATTCGATACAACAACTTAACTGTTATTGTTAAAGAGGAAGAGAGAACGGAGAAAAAATTACAATTTGAAAATACGAAAAAAAAAAATAATCAAATCTACAGTCATACTTTTAGTATTCAAAACGGTTTTCTGTTCTTTTAACTTTATAGTTGAATATGTCAGATTTGACACTTGGTTCTTGTGAAAGATTCTCTTCGGATAAGTTTTTGTTTTTTTTCCCAACTTAAGTTGATTATCAATAACTGATACTTAAGCGATTTTAATCGATAATAATTATTATTATTAATTAATTTCATCTAAAGAATTTGATGGATTATCTACAATTATTTTCTAACAAACAACTTTGGAAATTGTCGAGATTTATAATTTGTTGTTTGTTGTAATCAAATTCACATCCCTGTCATTCTCAACAACACAACAACTAGAATAATCTAGAGTTCTAACTTATCGATGATATCAATCGACATTTGATTATGGTCGGTTTTATTTCATTTATTTTTTAAGATCGCTTAAGTTAGATATGTTTTTTTTTTTGTTTTAATTGTCTTTTTTCAAATTTCAACGATAAATAAGTGTGATGGTGATTTGCATCTAGCACGAGTGCAATTTACAACAACAACAAAAACAACATAATTTATTTCGTGAATTTGTGAATTTAGAATTAAGAGGCTGGATCGTTTTATTGAAATAATAAGAAAATTTAATTTATTTTTTTTATGAAAGCCAAAAATTTCCAGTTATTATCCAAAAACTATATTTGAAGATTAAAGAAAAATTCTGGTTGAAGATTTTCGACGAACTTGTCAAAATTTTGAATGACAAGCTATTATTTCGCCATAATTGACCGAAAATATTGAAAAACTTGTTAGGGGGGGTAAAAATAACAGAAAACGGCCAAAAACTGACTAATCATGGATAATTTCAGCCTCACAAATAATGAACTAACTCAAGTGGAAATGAGCAAAAGAATTGAGTTTCAAGAAAACAAAATCAATAACAATTGAATAGAACAAAAGACAAAAGACCAGTGACAATACAATATTTTACAACTCAAATAAATCATCAATAAATTGCAGCTTTATCCATAAAACAAAGTCGTTTTTCTGTAATAATTTCGTTTGAATTTATGAATAAATAATTCAAATCTTCGAATTCGGCCGCAACATATACATAAATTTAATAATAATAAAAATAATAGGTGGAAAAAAAAATTATAATCATCTTCCTTCTTCTCTGTCACAACTAATAACCATGAATAATCTAACAATAAAATACAAATAACTGTGTATATTTTTCTCTTCTTCTTCTTCTCTCAATCTTATCTTTGGAAATTTTCAAGCGTGTGACTTTTACGGTGCTACTAATTTTGCTTGTTTTGGGTTTTTTTTTTGTTATTTCAGAAAAAAATTCGAAATTTTACGATGTTGTTTAGACATTAAAAAATTTAATTGATTCATGATTCATATAAATTAAATTTAGATTTGAATAAATTGGAAAAAAATATATACAACAATGTTACAAATATCGTGTCAGATTAATTGATTTATTATTCATAAATAGCCAACTATGATTTTTGGAAAAAAAACAAAAACGCAATAATCTATCAATTAGTGACGAAATTATACAGAGTGTCTCTAAAGTGTGGCCAATTTCAACTGTTCACTTTCTAAAAGAAATGATAACAAAATTTTCCCAAAAAAAATTTGACTTATTAGAAATTTAGTCAGAATTTTTAATTATTAAAATTAACAAACAAGTTGAATTATAAATTGAAGAATATCAAATTACAATCTTATCTAATTAATATTGAATTTAAACAATTGAAGATCTAAATGAACAACATATGATAATTTCAGACTGTAATTAAACAAGATAAAAATTAATTATTATTTTGTGTAAATTAACATATTCTCAATTTCACTATTTATTCGGTGATCATCAAATAAATTATGATTGTTCCTATTGTTGATGATTAACATAAGAAATTGCTGTAATTAATTCAACAATAAAGAATTGAAGATTTATCTCAAATCAACACGTTTTCTAAATTGATAAGTACAAAAAAAATTTTCTTCATAAAAACTAAATATCGAGACAATTAGCAATAGACAATTTTTTGATTAATAGTCTCAACTATTTACTTAAGATTATTGATAAATGATCAACTATTTTATAACCGTTATTATAAATGAATGTGAAAATGAATCGTTCAAATTCGGAGGCGCATAGGCGGAGTTAAGACGTCACACGGTTGCTATAGTTACTAGACTGACACTGGTGTACTTCTAGTTGCGAATACTCTATAATTTTTTTTGGTTTTTTTCTAAGATTAGATTAGTTAAATATCGAATATGATCATTTCCTTAGGCTAACCTTTAACCGGATGTTACACCATTTAAAAACAACCGGGAACAAACGTTTTCTTGTTGCAACATTTAACAATGTTTCAAAACGTGTATTATCTATACAGGAAACCACTCGTTTATCATTCCTCAAACTTATTTTATTACAACTTTATAGAAAACGAATAGACCTTACAAGGTACCGGCTCTATAACTGTATTTGCTAATTTCAAATTGACTCAGTATTGTTTTGTTACTTAACTTGAAACAATTTTTCTAGAAATTTGTATTTTTATCGATTATGACGAATAATAAATTAGAGAAAAACTATTCTAGATGGAAGTCTGGTTCAAGATCAAAATCAGCAATAACGTTGTTTCGAAACAAGAGAAATAGAGAGAGAGAGAGAGAGAGAGTCGTTAGCGGGCTTTTGAACAAGAAATAACTTAAGTAATTCTTGTATGACCAACGTATGTTTGTAGCTCTATCGCGGTATGATCAGTTGACATGAAAGCTTACTGAAATAGGAAGTCGAAATACAGGAATAACAACAAAAAATTTTATATGTTGGTAGAAGTCATCGATGATGATGATGATGATGACAAGATAAATGGTTGGTTTTTAATTTGATTCAAAGAAAAAAAATCGAAAAATTATAACTAGTTCTCGTTTTCGAAATATCAAAAGAATGAGTGTTCGAACGTCTGGATAGCTCACTTGGTTAGATTGTCTAGTTAAAATTTGGGCAAATAATTCATAAATTTAATTTACAGTTTTCTGTAATTGAGCAACTTTAAGATATAGATTCCTGTATTTTTGATAGTATATAGAGAGTGAGGCGATTTTTGAGGAGGTAATCAGACAAGTACAACACCAACATAAAAAAAAAAATGTGCAAATTCATGTTCGCCTTTGTAAATTTACAATTCAAGCTCTTCAAGTTTGTTTATTATTATTTTTTTATTTCTATAACGCTCCTACCTCTAATATAATTTGAATCGAGATGGGTGTTCTCTTTGAAATTTAGTTTTGTCACCATAAAAAAAAAACAATATTGATTGTCGATAATTTTTTTTTCTCGTAGAAATCAATAATTGATCGGTCAATATTCGTTATGAAGTGGATTTAATTAAAAAATAAGTCGAAAAATACAATGTTATTATTATCTTTAAGTATTGAAAGATTTAACAATACAGCCGTCAATGTGAACAGCTTACAATTAAACGAACCCGGCTTATTGTAGCCCCTTCAACCGACCCATCGATGATAATACGACATTTGGTCCTTTCACACGTTTTTCCGACTATAATAAATTTTTTTACTTTAAATTAAATTGATGCGATAAATATTTTTATCGGATAATAGAGATGAGAAATATGTACGAATTAGTGAAATTTTTAGTCCGGATAAATGAGACTATTTCGAAATAGGCTTTCATTCATTGTTTCATTGTAGAGAAAAATAAAACAAAAATTTCAAATAATCAATATTGAAGGATTTATTATTTATATTCACAGTAAAAAAGGCACTTAAGTTACTTTATAAATAGAAAACGTACTAAATTGTTTGAATTAAACAAAAAAAAAAAAAAATAATAATGCGATTGGGTGTAAATACAACAAGAGGCACAGTGTTTGGCAAGTAGTGGAAAATTACAATAAATATCGATTATAAAATTAATTAAAAAAAAAATTTACAAGTTTTACATACATTTTTCTAATATACTTAGCTATACAAGTCCTTATTTACAGCAATTTAGACTCCGGTATAGAGTCCGGAGTGGTCCGGGTATTATCACAACCATATCCATAATTAAAAAAAAATATTTACACTTGGAACAACCCCCGGAGTTTTTTTTTTTAAAAAAAATTTTTATTGACTATCACATCCGGCACTATTTAAAAAAAAAAAAACAAATTGCACTCACACTAGTATCACAATAATTTTCGTTTTACATACATAATAAAAAAAATTTTCGTATCACTGTCATATATGAATGGCGACAGTTCGTGTAGTTGCCCCATTACCATTACCACCCCCATTATTACCATTATTAACAACCCCACTAGGTGGATTCGGTGGTTGTCCTCTAGCACTATGCCGATGCACATGATGATGTACATGAGGACCACGTACCGAACTTCTATGTCGTTGATTATTCGGTACATCCGGTAATGCATATTTAAGTTTCTCCCAAAACAATTTATCACCCCATTGTAAATAAATATTCGTTTTTAAATATAAACGTATATCCGGATCTAGATCTTTTTGCGGTACATCACCTAATAATATAACAATTAAACGTTTACGACGATCACGTAAAACTTGATGATGGGCTGATTTGAATTCAAATCGACACCATTCCGATTTGATGAAATTCTCCGATAATATCATAATTGTACGTTTTGATGATTCAACAGCTTGAACTATTGTATCAGCTAGAAAAGCACCAACTGGAAAATCACGATAATGTAAACATAATTTATAATTTGGTTCTAATTTCGTTGTTAATATATCAGCTACCCATGTTTCATCTTTTGAACTATAACTAACAAATGCATCAAATAATTTATCACGATCATCTATATCACGATCTAAATGACGATTAAATAAACGTATACCGAATTTCGAATGGAACCACACACGAACTTCTTGTCGATAAACGAATAGTAACAAAATCACTAAAATAATCACGGTAAATACGATTAAAGTCACCACCAATAATGGTAAATAATCTTGTATGATTTGCCGTTGTATGATCGTTTTTGTTGATGTTAAATTACTATTAATACTGTTATCTATAGTAGTTCCGGTACAAATCGTACCATTATCGGAAACGATATAGAATCCGTTTTCTGGATTATTCAAATAAATATCTTCATTATAATAATCTAGATCGGATGTGTTGTAAATACAACGTATTTGATTCGAATCAATAACTAAATCACTACGTATCATCCATTCACGTAATTTTTCAGTAAATTCACAATCACACGACCATGGATTATATGCTAAACTAACATCAATTAAACTAGATGATAATTGCCAAATATTATAAATAATCAATCGATTATGATCCAATTTTAACGTACGTAATTGTTTCAATCCGTAAAACGTTGTATTATTAATCAATGTTATACGATTATATTGTAGATAAATCTCTTTTAAACTATCTAAACCATCAAATTCATAACCATAAAGTCCACCAATTCGATTCTGATCTAAATGTAATAATTCTAATTCTTTTAAACCGTTAAATGTACGATTTTGTATTGTATCAATATTTGAATTGTTTAAAAATAGAATTTTCAAACGTTTACGTCCAATTAATGTATGACTATTTAAAATACGTAAATCATTGCCATCTAGATAAAGTTGTGTTGAATCCATTGGTATTTGTTCGGGTAATTTTTCTATATAACCACTTGATGAACAATCAACAACATTAGCTGACCATGATTGATCATGATAACATGTACAATTTAATGGACATGTCATTTCACAATCACAAGCATCAAAATCACAACAATGACATAAAGCGAAACAATGCGATTGATAAGTACATAAAAATTGATATGGTGCTGCTTCTACTAAAGGTATATAAGTTTTACCTCGATTATACAATAATTGACAATAGATACTTTCAAGGTCGACTAATTTCGGTTGGGTTCTTCCCCGATTAGCGATATTTGCTTTTTGTAACCATTCCATGGTACAATCACATTGGTACGGATTACCGCCAATATAGAATTCTGGTAGTACTTTATCGGGTGGTACTGCTGATATACGTAATGAATTCGGATCGAGACTTGTTATTTTATTACCGAATAAATCGACACGTGTTAAATTCGGTTTTTTGAAAAAACTATACGATTGTACTTTCGTTATCAAATTATCATTCAAAAACAAAACTTCCACACTATTCGGTATAGCACTACCTGTGATTTCTGTTAATTTATTCGAACTAGCATCGAATGTACTTAACGATAATGTCGATTCAATTTCGAAATAATTCCCCAATTCTTCGATTTGATTCGAATGTATATCCAACCATTGTAGACCAATCGGTATTAAAGCATAATCGAACCATTTCAATTGATTATCAGAAATATTCAACCATACTAAACTCGGCAATTTCGTAAATAATTCCTGTATATCTGTTAAATAATTCCCATCTAAACGAATCGCTTGTAGATTAATATTGGAATCAAATGAACCGGCGGCGACTTTTTGGATTTTATTCCGTGATAAATTCAATATTTTCAATGATGTCATACGATCAAAAACACCTTTTGTGATATTACCGATATTATTTTCAGTTAGTCTTAGACCATAAATTTGATTTAAATCACGAAATGTATCGTTAGTGATCGAATTGATGTGATTTTCACCCAAATCGAGCGTCTTCAATATCGGTACATTAACCAAAACTTCCGGTACTTGATTCAATTTATTACCATTTAAATGTAAATCTTGTAAACTGGAACAATTTTTTAAAGCTTCACGATCAATATAGACGATTTTATTATTATCTAATGATAATAAAGATAGACCATATAATCCATTAAACGTATCACTCTCAATACGCGCCAATTTATTATTCGATATAATCAACGTATGTAGATTATATAATGCTGAAAATGTATTATCCGGTATTAATTCGATGAAATTATCATTTAAACGTAATATTTGTAAACTGTACAAATCTCTAAATACAGATTGTTCTAATTTTGTTAGACGATTATGGGACAAATCCAATACAACAAGTCGTACTAATCCAGCAAATGTAGCTGCATTTATCCAATCAGCTGTCAATTCATTATAGGATAAATCTAACACCAATAATTGTATCAAATCACTGAATAGACCCGGTGCTAGAACATTTATTGAATTATTTTGTAAATACATTTCGCGTAGATCGCGTGTATCAGCGAATAATTCCGGCGGTAAACTCACTAAACGATTATCAGACAATTTCAATAAATTCAAATTGACTAAACCTTCTAAAGCACGATCAGCTAAATAACTTAAACTATTGCCTTGTAAATATAATTTTTGTAAATTTATCAATCCTGATAATTGTCCTGATGGTAAACGATCGATATTATTTCTAGATAAATCGAATAATTTCAAATTATTGCCACAATTCTCCGACGGATTATTATTAAAATGAAAACTGGTTATTTCACGTAGACGATTTCTGGTTAAATTTAATATTTCAAGTGAATATAATGGACATAGTAGACCATCTGGTAAACTCCACATATTATTTTCACCTAAATCTAAACGTTCTAGTTGGCGTAGTTCATCGCTGAAAGCATTTGTTGATATTTCTAATGTCATTGCTGACCAATCAGTATTGTGTGTTCTTATTGTTAAATTACGTAATTCTTTTAAACCACGAAATGCACCATCTGATAAATTGCCAATTTTACAATATTCAATTGATAATTCACGTAATTCAATTAATGGTTTAAAACTGCCCGCACTTAATGAACTTTGAAAAAATAATCCATCACTACATTCTAAACGTAAACGTACTGTATGTTGTGGTTGAATTACACTAAAATTTGTATTTTCTAATTCACTATTGATGGTTTGTAAACGACAAACTAAAGCAACATCATCTTCACTTTGACCATCAACAACAACCCATTTACATTCATCTGGTGCTTGATAACGTAATGCCTTACTTAATGAAGCTGACAAAACACCGAAAATGGCGCCAAATAATACAGCACATATAACAGTAGTTCCCATTTTTTGACTATTTTCAGGAATTTTACAGGAACTACTACACCATTTTTATTTTTAAAAATTTTAGTCTTTTCTTGCATACCGTGTGCGTCTATCTCGAACGCAGTTCAATGCTTGACTGTTGGAGGAGCTCGCACAAGGCCACTAACTCCTCACCTCATTCTATCTATCTTTGTTTAACACACAACAATCTTACCACAGTGTACTATTATACTAAAAAGTACTATACTTAAGTACTCCCCGCCGATCTTCAACTTATAACGAGTCAAGACTAGACCGAGTCGGTGGCGTTAAAAACGATTTTAAGAAGTATTTTTCCAAAAAAAAATTTAGGTTTTCTGTCTGATCGAACGTTAAAATCACTACAAAATTTCACAATTATAATCGAATTTAGGGAATTTCAA
>JAZBGZ010000433.1:7972-33774 GCA_037414795.1 Stenodera caucasica | reverse complement strand
AATTCATAATTATCACGATTAAAGGGGGGTATCCTCTATTCTGCTGCTCGCGTGATTTTATTAGCGAATTTTCGGGGAGTTGTCGAGCTCTAGAAATTTTTCTATTAGTCGTGGAATCTCTTAAAGCAGCGAAACGAATAAAATCAGAAAGAGATTTCTCTTTTGAGCACTCACAATGTGCAACATGTTTTCAGGCGGAATACTCTTTGTTGGAGATTTTATTAGAGTGTTAGTTTATTTAAGGAATTTATGTTATTTTATTAGAATAGGGCGACATAAATTCTTCTTAACGTGAATCAAATTTATGAATTATCGGAAAAGTTAGTGACTGGAACCTGTTGAAATATCATGAATTTTATAAATCTAACAGTTGGGTTAAAGGCCAAGTTTTAATAAAATCTTAATTCGTTTAAATAACGCACGGTTTATTTATAATTCCACGGTTTTTAATATTGAAGAGATAAATTAAAAATCTCATTTTATCCGATGAACTCAGTTTAGTTTAGCCGAAATCATTAACTTGCCATCTCCAATTACTCAAGCCTTAAATTTGGTAATTACAAATGCCATTCACAATTAACCACCGTAAAATATTGCGAGATCGTTGGCGATTTCCTCCAAAAAAAATTTTAATATTTGTAGAAAAATTGTGCGATTACCATAAAATTTTAATGAATAAAACGTAAAGTTACCATGAAAACTAATTCGCTAGTTGGCCATTTCCGGCATAAACTTGGCATAGTTTTGAGGCCACTATGGCACATTAACCGTTTACTACACATTAAATGCAAATTTCCGTCGTCTTTCTTCATGAACCCACTCACTAATGGCTTTATTACGTAGAATAATAGCTGCAAATACAATATTATGCTCCAAAAACGATAAGGTAAATTCTAATCTATAAATAGAGAAAATTCCGAAAATAATAGTTGACAACTGTTCATAAAATGTACGGGAGGATAATAGAATAGGGTGGAATTGGGGTAAAAGCATATTGACTTGTTGGAAAGTTTCATAATAGCGAATATATTTGAAAAGTTTACTCGCTCGAGTTCATTAGTTGTTCGAGGCCAATTATTGTTTCTTGTCCGTTGGGACTCGCGAAACTTGTTACGTTATAGATTGGTCTTTAGGGGAACACTAACGCAATACAGCCCGCACCACAATTATAATAATAATAATAATAATAATAATAATAATAATAATAATAATAATAATAATAATAATAATAATAATATTTATAGGTCTTGTGAGTTGAAATTACTCAAAATATTCTTATGAATATAAATTCGGATGTGGGTTTTTTCGAGTCTATTTAGACGACAGTTCCAATTGATAATCCGCCGAATGGAGTCGTGTACTGATAAGAGGAGTAATTGACACCCGTCAGGTAAGACATACTCTATAGCAATGGTGATGGAGACGGCTATCCCTGGGGAAATCAAACTCGTCCTCGTTGTAGAATAACGACCCATCGCTATCAGTCAGTCGAATATACGTACATTATAGACCCGGAATATAGCTGTCGTATTGATTAGCTTATCATCACATAAATCCAATCAGCAACAGTCCGTATTTATATTAAAATTTCCCCTTCCCTCTTATTATAACTATAATTTGTTGTAATAAGGAATGTTGTGAAAAATGGTGGAGGCGCCGGGATCTAGCGCGCTCTACTATTAGAAACAATTCGAATTTAATATTGGCTCGATGCAATTTATTCAAAATTACGCTTAATAACTGCAACAACATATGCTGTTTCAAATTTGATGCTGATATTAGGCTAGCCGCCAATGTCCGATTAGCTTTTGTGAAACGGATATTACATCGCACATCATCATTCCACTTCCTGTCCTCACCTCCTAATATTACAACTAATAACAATTAATGGCCTGTACAGAGTTTGATAACGTTACGGGAATACAATACCATCATTGGAAAGGTTTCTTTACGTCATTATCAAATATAGCGCGGCTCGAATGTCGCCCTAATGGAAATATAACAACAAAAAATAAAATTATAGATCTGTTTTCGAATATTTAAGGCAATTATTATTCCCACTTCATTCTCGTGTGCGAGTCGAGCAAATTATATGAGCCATATTTCTCCGATATTATGGGACAATTGATAGTCGTGTCGCAATTTCATTTTATTCTCGTACACGTGTCCACCTGAAATAATATTGTCAACAGCGACTTTATTGTCTAGATGAGGAATCCTTAAAAAAGCTTAATTGACCTATCGCACAACAGCAGCTGTAGCTTAATCCACAAATAATTACTTGGGAAACAATAAAGACAGCCAGTAATTGTCTCTCTAGTAATTGTCTTTTGATTAAATTTTAAACTGGTTCTTAAATTTTATTATCAACGATTCCCTCAATATCGATTGTCTTTGTTTACAATTTCCGTATTTGTCAGATATTTTGAGTAATTAAAACTGGAACAATATCTCCCATTGAGAGTAGTTTGTGTCCAATGTTGCTGATAAGACACCGAGTTTACATTGAAGTTGTAAAATTTGTAATGTACTCGTCTAATATAAAACAAGCTTTCTCCATTATTGTTGGATATAACCGTATAAACAACGAAAATCCCCCAAGATCGATGGTAATAATAAAAAAGTTATATGGTAATAAAAATAAATCAACAAATGTGATGAGTTTATAGAATTTTCGGAAATAGCGGAAATGGCAATATTCTAAAGTTTAGGCGTCTCCAACGTAATTAATATGAATGTGTCCAATTAGGGTGAGAATTTCGGCGATGACAACGATTACACGTCCCCCCCATTCAAATTTATTACAACAACCCCAAACTATCCAGAAACGAGACGCCGTCTATTCTGTAATGAGACAGTCAATAGTACTGGAAATTTTTCTAGATTTCTGAAATATTAAAATTCTAGTCCCTCATGTATTCCGTCTCTACTTTCCGCAAGTCTCCGTTGACCCAATACTGAGCTTTATTGTTACTCCAATTTCTTCTTCTTATACCGATAATAAAATAATAAAAAAATCATATTAATGATTCGGCACTAAAATAATTGATTTTTTTTCCTCTAGAATGGCCGCAGTGTTGATTAGAATTGGTGACGTCATTAAATGTAAATGGTCCAATCGGGATCATCCCTTTTCGGATCCATCCTGACCTAGTTCATCTATAAATCTAATTGATTAATTACAAACCTGCATTCGTAAATACGATTTGCCTTTATTGTCGTCCATTTGACTAATGCGAGTCTATTGTGCAATTTTCCATTACGAATCTATCCCGACTAGAATGATTCTTTGATGGGGGGATAGGGGATTTTTTTTTTGTGGAAATCGCAAGAAATCCGGAAATATTGTTGTTAAAAGCAGAAACCACAGGAAGGCGTCACCACTCCACCTTTCCAATCATCTCGAATCTCTAGTATCGGATCGTTTCTCACACAACAATGACACTTCCAACATCTCACATATATTTGAAGGCGGACAATTCATTATGTCGCTCGAAATATGAAAAAGTCGTCTTTTATCGAAATCTATTCAATTTTATTGAACAGGCTATTATTGGAATTGTTGCCAATAAAGCTCGCTATATTTTCATAAACATTAAATTGATGGCGTTCAACTTTCTGAAACTTTCAACTCACTCTTTGAAAGCTTCAAAGCTATTTGTCTCGTTAAACAGTAGCGAACTAAGGCCGGTAAAAACGATCGCTTGATTACTAAAGAGAATTTATCGATGCATACAAGACGGAGGTTTTTCATATACTTATTTTTTTTTCGTGATTTATTTGCGGTAGTTTTAGGAGCTTTTAGAATCATTTCACTACCAACTAAATATTACTTCAAGGATGCATCAGCCAATTGTAAATCACCTTGTCTCGAAATAGTTACGCCTTACTTTCTTTCTTGCTTTCGTTCAATTCGCATCCATCCAGTAATCACGCTCAAGTGGAAGCTTTCCGCTTCGAAAGCTCGCTTTTATCCAGTACCGAATTATTCACCATTATATATAGATTTCTTTTTTTTTTTAAAAAAAAAAAACAATATCCGATAGGCGACCATTTTTCGAATTGTTGGACTATGTTCAGATTCATATTTTTCACGACACCTATCAAGTGTGAAACATTTGTCAATCGGTTGGGCTCTTATCGATAGGAGGCCGATTTTTCTGAAAGTTGTCCTAAAGGGAATTCTATACGCACTGTTATCGTCAATCGTTCATCTAGAAAATATATATAGAAGAGAGATAGCCGGTACTGGAGTTCACTCCCGCTTATAACCGTTTTACGACGGTTCCGGTATCAGAAGAGATCATTAAAAGTAACTCGAACTCAACATCAAGGATACGATCCGGCAACAAGAATTGATCCGTCCAACACAAAAAACGTCGAAAACACAAACAATGCTAATACTCGACTTATACCGGATGAAAAGTCAACTATAATTTAGCAGTTTCGAGTTAGTTTGGCATCTATCCTATGCGAAATTGAAGATGGATGCGGCACAATAAGACAACAAACTAGCGTCTTTATCAAAGGATTAGTTGTAATGAAACTTGTAACGTTGAGGAGAAATTATGGATGCAATGTACGTCGAACGACTAGACCCGAATCCCGAATAACTTCGTTATCTTTTTTCTAAGCTTACAACTTGTACGTTATTCACTGAACTTCATCGAGAAAGTAAAAGTTAATTTTTACCGATTTCACTTTTACTGTTTGGTACAAAAAATAATAATAAAAATAACACAATATAACTAAAAGTTGGGATACACATCAATTCATTGAATTCGACTGATGGCCGATACTATGTCAAACTGTACAAAAGTTGAAAGTTACAAATTTCGGAAATTGGTTCCGGTTTGTGTAATTTGAAGTACTGAAATTCCAACGGACAAGTCGAATGGAAAATAGAGAACATTCGACGTTCAAACAGAAAACTCACAATTCCAGTTGAAATCCGGCAATTTCACCCTCCAAAATTCTAAATTGGTGGAGTAACTGAAGAAACTCGCCCCCAACTTAGCTTATACAGCTTTATTACAATGACCTATGCAATATTAGATTGTCACATATTAAACAAGGGCGCAGTTTTATTGTTTTAGATGAGGGAGAAATTCAAATTTCCTGCTGTTTTTGCGCAAATAAAACTAAACAGTTATTGGAAAATTGCGAAAAAGGGAAATGTTGATTTTATTATTGAAAAATTGATTCAACTCGCATCAATTGAGAGGTTTTCAGTTATTTGAGCCGTCTAGTGGAGATCGATCGGAGTTCGAATATTGGGACATATCGAATAAGACTTTTGAATTATTCTATTTATTGATGGTACATGTAGAATTTGTCGGTTTCTCGATTGAGGGCTTGAATTGGCTATGAGGTTTACGCCCTTTGCGCAGTCCTTATTGTTAGCTGGGCCCTATCAATTAGTTCCACATGCTTATGATATAAATCTAATGTGACATTATTGTCCAGTAGTGTAAATAGGTCAATGTGTTTTGCATAATGCGCAGGATTCAATCCCAGTTCTCCACATTGATCCCATTAACAGCCATCAGGATGATTGTTCTGTGCGTATTGAACAATTCTGTAACATTCGTAATGATCAAAGGTCAAATATTTACAGCAATAACATTTCTAGTTTACGTCTGAAAGCGAGTAGTTTCGAACAAAGTAGGCATGATTTATCCAGCATATTATCATAGACGTAGTTTGAATAATTCAAAAACGCCCAATAGGACGTTGTTTCTCATCAACAAAGCAATCAAGTTTAATTTAACATGACAGAACGTGAGGCTGCGGATAGAGGAGCTGGATCAAAAATTTCCCAAACAGAAGTTTTCGTGAAATTCACCTAAATAATAGTTGATTAATTCTGCCATTATCCAACGAATATAATAACAAATAGTAAAATTGTGGCGCTATAAACGGGGAAAATACTGGAATTGGATGGTTCGTTTAATTGGTACACAACAGTTGTCCATGTTTTTGCTTATGTTCGGAATTTAATGTTTTGAAATATGAAACAACAATATTTCCGTCTAATTCCATTTTGGCTATCCACCAACTGCAATTTGTTCGGGGAATTTTGGATATTTTCCAACGGTAAAATAGCGAAAAACAGTTCAAATACTATTGCCTCGAAAATGAATGGAGCTCGATTTGGAAGTTTTTATTTGAAAGCTTCCATCATCAACCACTTAGCGAAAAGTCGATTGTTTCATTTATATTTGAACGAGATCTTCAGAAATGTTACGATTCTGCCGTTTTGGCTCAACTGTTTCAACAATAACTGGAAGAATCTTAATTTGAGAATATATTCCGGAGAGTATTCCAGCTTTTAGCCCAATCTAGAACAAAAACAACAGGATGATAACTAACTAGTATAGAATAATGAGAAATAACGAGTATAATAAATCCGGGTTGTGGAGTATGCGCAAAAATTTGTAAATTGAAAAGCCAAATTTGCATTTATTCTAGTTTACAATTCAGTGGATTCGTGTCGAATTTTGGTCTTAATTAGGAATGAACTCGATGGAATAGAAAATGAGAAGAAATCGCCCCAAATTGAGCACCGCGGTCGACAATATTGCCGTGATTTATTTCGCTGGAGTAAAATAAATTCTTCAATATCAACTCCTTTTCTTCATCATCCCTCAATTCCCATCAATATTCTATATTTGACCTTTATCAAGAGCGCATTGACTCCAAAACAGTGTTTATCATTACCGTAATTTTTGTTTTAGACAGCGACAATCTTAAACAAAATTCAATTTTGCCGAGTTATTGATTGATTGGGCGTTGTTGGGGTTGTAGACGACCGAGAATTGAAAACATCAAACCATCTCAACAGCTTAATAATATTCGAATAGAGCAAAAAAAACTTGAATTCTATTCGATAAAGTCGGATTTGATATTCGCAATATTTCCCCAACTAAAATCGCTGACCTATCTATCTAAAAACAAACACAAATATAGCGGAAGAGAAAAAAAAATCTTGATGTATCTCTCCCTCTTTTTTACGTATTTGTATCACGTTTTATCTGATTTTCCAATTGAACGCCCCTGGACCGAAAATAATGAGCGGTTGGGGATTTGATTGGGGAACGAAAGCGCTGACGTTCACGAAAAATGACTTGTTCGAAGTTGATTATTATTTTACAGCCTATACGTCATTTGAATTATGCAAAAATGGGTCCGTTGTATTGAAGCGATAATATATAAACAAAATTAAAAATGGGAATTATCGAGCGACTTTATCAATTTAACGTTCAATATCGTCTCCGTTGTGGAATAACATAAAAATTTTATCGTTGTAGAACATAAAATATTTTATAGAGGCGTTATTATTTTCAAAATGATTTCTAATGCGACCTTTCTGTGAAATATCGCCCACAATGGTAATATCCTTAGATTACAGTTGGTATTATTGGATCTGACAGTAATGCTGAATAAAACAAATGCGAAACAATATTGGTTAGATGACGAAAATATTGTGCTCAGATTTAGCTTTTGTTCTAGTCCATTAATGTTGCTGTATCCTTTGAAGTAGTCCATCTAGTGGTGGTAGCGAATTTATTCAGTATAAATAATAAAAAATGCTTATTTTCAAGTCTGGGTAAACGCCAAAATCGAAACAATGCTCCGATCAATAAACTCTCCACTTTCACTTCTAGTTGTAGACAGTTTTGTTCTCGCTTATCACGGTTTTTGTTCGTTTAATACAAGCAAAAGTGACAATACGTTCCATTGCATATATTTCCAGGAAATTATTTCCTGCATCTAACTAGAATGCCGGAAGTCTCCTCATCTAGAATATTATCCCGACTAAATATTCCTATCTCGATCTATTCGGGAATTATTACAGCGAGTGGGCGAAGGATACAAAAACAATAAACGTATAGAAAATCTTCATGTGAAATAGAGTCGGCGGCCATTAACTTCTGCCATCCTAGTTGGAGGATGTATTGTGTGTATCCTTGCCATAGTTTTATTGGATCCATATATTTCGCGCCAGTTTGATTAATCGTCTACTTCACTTGTTGAGTTACCAAGATGTAAAATCCATCTACAACAATACTGCATCGTTTCCGGTGAATTATCGGAAATTTCTCCCTAAACGCATAGACTTTATCTAGCTCCACTTCTAAACAATTGTTATTGTTTTTAATCTAAAGTCGCAACGATATTGGAATATCGCTGCTTAATCCAAATGATTGGAGCGATAAATTCGACGCCAATTGGCTTTAAGTGTCAAACGCATTTCTGTAGTCATATTTCATATGGAATGTTTTCGGGCAATATTTGGCTACAATTTGTTCCGAATCAATATGACGATGGATGAATTGTGCGAATTTGCGGTGAAATTTTATTGGAAATCCACTTATACCGCCATGATTTCACTATCATTCGACTAACGCAGACTAAATATTGACTCAAACTCTATATACGTTTTCGCTGCGATATTCTAAATAAATATTTCCATGGAAATAGTTGAACTTTATTCCATCCAAGTTCAACAAAAGTAAAGTTGCTGTTGAGGAAATTCGATTTTTAATAGCCCAACTTTAATAGTCTCCGGAGACTCGTAATTCAAATTGTAAGACTTCGACTGAGTATATTTTCGATGGAATTGGGAATTGTACTAATACGAAAACAATGTTTCTACCATAATGTTATCAATCAATTTCGTTTTGATATTTTCGCTTCATTCAACCGACTTGGGGAAGTTTTGGGCCGCAGACACATTATCAAACTGTTGCTTCGCCTTATTATACCGAAACTTTAAGTATAATCCGAATTTGTATTAACTATATTGATAATAATAGTTTAGTGGAATAATTGAGTTTTAATGGACGGATTGGGTCCGGCTCACGTCCGAAATCGACCAGAGATTCTCAAAATATGCGTGTTTAATGGACGTATTCACTCGAATAGAACGGGAGGGATTTCTTAGTGTTGTTTGTTTTTCCGTTGTAGCGTATGCTAGTTTTTGAATAAAACATGCGAACTGGAGTCGGTAGTCTGAATTCGGAATGAAAGGCGAGAAATAGAAGTTTTAAACTCGCTATTTCTTAACAGGTCTAGAGTTGCTTTGTGAAATTTATTTAGAAATCCCGGTTTAAATTGGACGATTCCAGAACTCTCTTGAGCAATTCCAAAACAATTCTCGCACATAAAATAAATCAAAAATAGAAGAATCAATTATTTAATTGTTTTTATTTAGATTGAGAGGCGACAATCCTAAATGTCCGAATCTAGATCACTGGAGTAAAATAAATG
Source organism: Stenodera caucasica (assembly GCA_037414795.1). Taxonomy (NCBI): domain Eukaryota; kingdom Metazoa; phylum Arthropoda; class Insecta; order Coleoptera; family Meloidae; genus Stenodera; species Stenodera caucasica. Next base: position 24,501 of record JAZBGZ010000433.1, on the reverse strand, counting down.
GTGTGGATCAACTGTTGGGGAGAAATTGATGGAATCGCCTCCTCCTTTCCGTCATTTCCATCCCCAGTCGGCCTTTTGTATGTCTCTGACACGGTGATTGATTGAACCCAAATTGTGGGATTCCCTCATGCCGTCCATTTAACATTTCCAGACGTTCCCAAAATATCGCCTTCACAATTCGATTATATATCAATTTAAATTTGATATTTTCCCATCAACGGTTGCGGAATTGTAATGCGATGTAAATGGCGTTTTAATGTTTGTCAGTTTGGCGAAAATTAAAGTCTTGATGGCTCCGAGAATTAATTCTCGGTGCTTTGTTTTTGTTAGTTCGGTGCAGAATGGAACAATGAATCAATTGTTTTAAAAGCTGATGCATCTGGTTGATTGAACGTGTACATCGGAAATAAAAGTTGGATGACGGTAAAATGATTTATTGTATTGTTGTTGTTGTTGTTGTTGTTGTAGGTTGTGTTGTGAGTTTTGATTCGCATTTGAGGGGCCCGTCGTTCGTGATGGAGCCACCGCCACGGCTGGAATTCTCAAATTCGAGTGGCGGATGGCTGGATTGTTCGGCATCAGGAAGTCCTCAACCATCGATCGATTGGTTATCGGTGGATGGTACGTCAGTTGGAGATGTTTCAGGAATTCGAAGAGTCCTCAGGAATGGTACGTTGTTCCTGCAGCCGTTCGTCGCAGCCGCTTATCGACAAGACATCCATAGCACAGTTTATAGATGTGTCGCTTCAAATACGGTTGGGAGGATCATCAGTAGAGATGTTCAAGTGAGAGCAGGTAATCCAATTGGGTTTATTTGTTTTGTTTTTTTTTTTCTAAAATAAAACACACAACAAAATCTGATTGAGTTGTTGTGTTTTCGGTAGATACATTGGAAAACTAAATAACATGATTTCTGTAATACCCATAAAAATCTTACTCTCGATCAAATCCGAAATCTAGTTATCTAAATCTTCGACTCGACTTATCTCAGGTTGAAATTCGAACATGATTGAAGACAAAACGAAATTGACAATAATTAAGATCTCTCCACTAGACTCATTTATATTCCCTCGAGATCCATTTTCTATCTATGTATTTTCCATTCTCTGAAGATTTCATCACGCTTTTGATATACACAAAATAGAAAATAGCTGATGTCGCGTACATTTTTCTGTATATTTATTTATTTTTTATTTCCCAACCGGTCTTTTTACAAGAGTTGTAGCCATAGTAACGCCCTGTCGCAATGCTCGCCGAGAATATGAAACGAAATACTCTACTTCCCCTACAATTAGGGACAAGCACCCTGCTAGAAAACTGCACAAAAGAAAAGCTTTCGTTTCAGAAATTGTTAAATCCATTTCGAAGATGTCACCGACAATGTTCAAATCGATTCGTACAATAACTATCGAATTTTTCCATTTATCTTTCAGTTGTGGCACAATCATTTAAAGTTGATGTGGAAGTAATCGGCGCCGCTCGAGGCTGTACAGCGGTCCTCAAATGTATCGTACCGCCCTTCGTTAAGGACTTGGTCCGGATTATTTCTTGGGTACAAGAGCCGACGTTCTACATTTATCCATCTCTACAAGGCGGTAAGTAGACTTTTATAAAAAATTATCGATTCAACTGTGTTTGTAAAAAGAAAATCACTCACCGCGAGCATAGTGAAAAGGCGCATTCAAAGGGACGTGTATTACAACATGATTAAAAGACGGGGAAAATTCAAAGCAATTAGACTACTAATTTGTCTCGAGCTCGAAAGAATTCGCTGTATTTTTTCATAGAAGCGACGCAGAATTTTCCAAATTAGATAATTATCAGGAAGAATAGTGAAGGGAAAATGGAAATATCTCTAATGCAGTATATTTCAAGATTATCAAAAGAACGTTTGACGGACCCAATACCGGATGTGGAAAAGAAATCTATTACAGTATCGGCTCCCTTGAGGCACTTTCAACAAAGACTTCGGTCCTTGTAACGAGCTACCCAGTCATATGTCCTATTAAATTTTCGGACGGTCGTTTATTTTCGACTAAATTGAAATTGAAACTCAATATTGAATTGAATATTTGTATTATCATTTCCAGATGGCAAGTTTCATCAATTACCTTCCGGGGAACTTTTGATCCACAATTTGGAGTTTAGCGATCAGTTTCCGACTTATCGTTGCCGGACTATGCATCGACTCAGTAGACAGGTGGTCGTTAGCAGTCCTGCCAATGTCCGAATTACAGGTAATCAATTATTATTGAAGTTCGTTGGAAATTTAGGCAATATCTCGTGGTTAACTATCTCTATTTAACTAATGAATTGCATATAAAAATTCAAATATATCTACTCAACTTATCGTTGTGTTTAATTCACCCTCTCATAACTTTGTCAAATTTATAAATGAGGTAATTTAAAATCCTCTCAAAACTCTGTGTCCATGAGAGATAAAAGTTTTTTTTTTTTTGTGTCATCGACAATAGCGAGTGGCGCATGTTAGCATTTTCCGCAATTTATTTTAAAATATTGATATATCGTTACATCGAGATAGAGCAAGGGTTTGATAACTGCGAGCTTTAAATGAAAACCACCACAAGGGATCTAATTGTAAATGAATGAGTAGAAGAGAAACAATAGAGCATTTTCTTTAGAGCTTTTTTGGGGTTGCGGTCTTCTACTAGGGGATTACTCATAATGAAGGCTATTCAGCTAGTGGACGAGAAGCCGAAACACCAACTCACTCAACAATCAGCTTCCTCATCATTCATCAACTAGAGATAAAAATGGAATCCATACAAATCTCCCTTATAAATATATTTCGTATGTTTTGTCGGATATATCGCAACATGAGTCACTTGTCGAATTTTTTTGCGGTCGTTGAAAGTTTCAGTGTAAGTTTTCAAGTGCATCGAACTGCAACGAAATGAAATAAATGACAATATTTCCTTTGGTGCGGTTTCAACGTAATTTGAAAAAAAATTCCCAGTTGCATTCGCTACAAAATAAAGTATCCTTACAAATTTTCTCCATACAAAAATCTCCATTTATTCTCTCATTTATCAAACTGCATTTGTACCTTTTGAATTTAACATGGCATTTATCTATTTGCCGTTTCTATAATATGTGGATTTTGAATGGGAAAAGCGATCTTTCATCTTGTGGAGAGGCCATCGAATAATGCATCAAAATAAAACCTTTGAAAGGCAATATTTGCTATGTTTGTCCGATTTTATTATTTTTATTGTAGAACATCGCGGTATTGTGGCCCCGGTTATGATCGAAAATTCAGGCACAGTCAGTGTGGCTCAAGACGAGGGTGCTGCTCTAATTTGTATCGCTCAAGGATGTCCCGCCCCTGAATACAGGTGAGTAACAAATTTGAACAAAATCAAGAATACCACCCCAAAACTCGTTTTGTTTAGTTCTAATTGTATTGAAATGTGGATTCGGTGGCTATCTGAGAGGTTGGCAGCCTGAGTGTCAAAATCGAAGTTTGGTTGATTCGAAAAATGTCAGTTTTGTGATCGAATTTATAGTGATTTAGTTTGGGATCTATCAAATAAATGAATAATAAAAATGGAGACAATTTGTGCTATTCGAGTAACCATGCCAACAATTGCGTCAGTGCAACGTCAGTATATGCACATACTTTGATCCTGAAAATTAATGACACAGCTTTGTGCTGCTGCATTTTAATACTGTAATTAAAAATTCCAACACAGACGTTCTCGAAAAAAAAGTAGACCAAACGTTTAAAGTGTTCGTATCGTAAAATCATTTCCTAAATGATCGGAACTACAAAGATTCATTTCAATTTTATTCATAAACTGTTCTAGGAAGAGTTGTTAGTTGGAAAAATGCAGCTATTGTGATGATGATGTATAACTTTTTGCAAATCTAATTATATTAAATTTAGTTGGGCTTTTGTTCAGTTCAAACAAGTTTAGATTTCAATTTCCATCAATTTCATGTTTTGATGATCCAGAACATTAAATAACAATTCCAATTTAAATTCGGACAATTTTACATAGCGTCCAAATTTGAATACGTATTTAGTCAACCGTTAATCAATCGACGAAGTTGATTAATACACGATCAATAATAGAATTATTCGCTTTTTTTCCAAACCAGATGGTACTCCCTAAATGGAATGGAACCAAGTTTGGTGACATCCGGACAACGGATCCGCCAATTAGCTCCAGTTCTCGCCATTGAAACCGTCACCTCAGAAGACGGTAATCCTCAAATTTGTCAATAATCAATAATAAATTAATAATTTTCGAATTTGTTAACAGCTGGACTTTATCGATGTACGGCTTCGAATGCTGGCGGCGAGACCAGCGCCGAACTCCGTTTAATTGTAACAACACCACTCCATGTCGAGATTTCACCACCAATTTCTAGTGTTCATATGGGCGGTAGTGCCGAATTTCGTTGTGTCGTTTCAGCCCAAAGCGGTGGCCCCCATTTGGTCACATGGTATAAAGATGGACGACAATTACCTAGTACCGGAAGAGGATCTAGTGAAACGTTGATTGTAAATAATGTTGGTAGAGAGGATCGCGGCATGTATCAATGTGTTGTTAGACGTAGTGAAGGGGATACAGCCCAAGCAGCCGCTGAGCTACAATTAGGCGGTAAGTCGGATATCTCTAATCTTGGATGGTTGACATCTGAGATTTACAAGTTGGCTAGGAGTGATGATTTAATTAATTGAAACGTGCTCCACTACTCGGATAAAGAGGAAATAAAGAACGACACGTCCGCAGGAATTTCAGTTTGATAAATACGATCTATATTTTGGCCGTCTATTCCAAAGTGTCAAAATTTATGTGAACAATATTGTAATGGGTGCTACAAAAAAAACGGATTTGATGACTAGAAATACGATGATAATAGTCGATTTGAGTCCAAATTGTCTAAACTCTATCTCACATTCGAGTTCTCCCAAACAACGATACATAATTGTTTTGCAAATAGCTTTGTTCATAAGTCGACAAAAACTTTTGATTTATTACAAAAATCGATATCTCTCCGCTGGCTCCATCTCGATAAATGAGCAAAACTTCACTAATCCTGAAATCATTAAAAATAATTAACCGAAAACTTCCACCATTTCTATATTTCTTATTTGAGTTTGTTATTTTTGTTTTTCCTTTCTGTTACAGACGCACCGCCGATTCTTTTATACAGTTTTATAGAACAAACCCTACAGCCAGGACCGGCTGTTTCGCTCAAGTGCAGCGCATCCGGCAACCCCACACCCCAAATATCTTGGGCCCTTGATGGTTTCCCTTTACCCAGTCATGGCAGGTTAGTTAATTCAACTAATTTTGTAAAGAATGAAAATTGAAATATTCTATTGTATTGGTTATTTTCTAAACAAAAATTGGATCAATTCATGAGAATTTTATTTGGGAATTAATCGCATCAGTTAAAGCTCTTTTCAATAATAACTGGCGCAATCAATAATGAAACGAGAGATTCTTCATGAATAGAAAACTTTGACTTTAAAAAATTGCTATAATTAAGAAGAAATTAAAGCGGATCCTGGATATTTCGCGTTTAATGATTACTTATTGCATGGTCGCCTTAAAGCTCTATTCCTATATTAACTTGTCTGTATGGAGTAGTATGTTTTCATTATATTTGTACTGTGGGATTTACTTTTATTGGAGTCAACAACAACAAAAAAAATAACCAACGTCCCTTTCACAATAATACGTTTCCATTACACAAATGATATTTGCAATGATCCCTATCGCAGAAAAAAAAATAAACAAATTATGGTTTCTTTGTGGTAGATTCTATGACAACACATTTATCACAGATCTTATTCTAATTCGAAATTGAACAAAATCGATTCGAAAATTTGTAATGCAAAGTTTAAAAACATACCTATATCTCTGATAGAAATGATTCTACAAAAAAAGCTTACAAAAAAAGTTTAATACAATTTTCACGCATTATGCTTCGCTGTTGAGATATTTTAGAAAAAATGACGATTTTTGAACTTTTGAATACTTCAATCCTAGATCACGCCCCGCTCTCATCCGACTTCAATGAGTTTTCGACACCAAACCAAACTCACAAGTCAAGTTTCATCGAAATTTGTTGTGTGGTTCTCAAGTTAGATTTGTGACAAGGATTTAGGAAATAGACAGACATGGAACAAGAAGGTTTTGTTTTGACCTGAAAGATGGAATTTTCGAGATCGGTAACCAAACATTTACCAACTTTCAGAAATCAAAACAAAGCTTCCTATCATCGTTAAATACAGCGACCAGAAATTTCTCAACTCTCAGAAACAATCACAAAGCTTTCGATTATCTTTATATAATTAGAGCACGTTTTTTGTTGTTTTTTTATTTTTTTATTTGTAGATTCGTGATTGGCCAGTACGTCACTGTACATGGTGATGTGATCAGCCACGTGAATATAAGCCACGTGATGGTGGAAGATGGAGGTGAATATACCTGTACAGCGGAAAATCGAGCCGGTAAAAGCTCCCATTCCGCTCGTTTAAACGTCTATGGTAAGTAATTAATATTGAACAAAGGTACATTTAGCATAAAATGAATCAATTAATTTACATAAATAACTCAAATTTAATATAAAGTTCAATATAAATCAACTTGAGAAAGTTAATTATATAGTAATATAAACTACTCGTTGTTGTTATTATAAATATATTTGAAAATATTTGATGGATCAATGTTTGAACAATTTCGAATTTAAGTGGGTCATAACAGTACTAATTCATCATAATCATCATGATGTTGATGTAGGATCTAAATTAGGAAAATAACGTCAACGTTACGTAGGAAAAACGTGAACACACATTGGATGATAAATGATGCTCGTTATTTACTCGCAACATTCATTCAAGCACAATAAACTACAATAAAAAACAGAAAACTATGACTGAAAAGATATGAGATTAGAACGATATGAAATAGACACAATACAGCTCGAAAACCATATCACTTATCTTGCTTTATATAAATCCAGTTGTATTCCCACAGGAATGCCCTACATCAGATTGATCCCGAAAGTAACAGCCGTTGCTGGTGAGACATTACAATTAAAATGTCCAGTAGCTGGATATCCGATTGAAGAGATCCATTGGGAAAGAGGCGGTAGAGAATTACCAGATGATTTAAGACAGAAGGTATTATCTGATGGAACTTTAGTAATCAATCCTGTCGAAAAGAAAGCCGATTCGGGTGTTTACACTTGTTGGGCTCGCAACAAACAAGGCCATAGTGCTCGCAGAAGTGGCGAAGTCACAGTTATAGGTCAGTCTATCAAATATTTCATTTTCGATTCTTTCAAAATATGTATAATTGAATCTGTCATTTTCGAAACTTGTCAACTGTTAATTAAATTAATTGAATATAATTTATTTAAATTTTCTCAATGGATTAAATTGTTAAGTAATTAACTGTAAAGTTGAAAATTTGATTTTGCATAAATGATGTATCAGTTAATTGAATCTCAGGAATCTGATTGATTGGCTGACAGTCGGCATGTTTTAGTCCAATTCCAGAATTGAAATGGGTGAACTGGATGATTAATATTGTTAGATTTTCCAGCTTTAGGGAGACTTTCAGATGGATGGACCGGTTGGCGTTGGCAGCCTGTCCAAGGCTCATTTTGATAATTTATTTGGTTGATGAATATCTTATTGCAGTTCCCCCTAAGGTTAGTCCATTCTACGCTGAAGATACACTGCACGTCGGCGATCGGGCCAGTTTAACATGTTCAGTGACCAAAGGCGATCTACCATTAACTATTTCTTGGCATAAAGACGGACGTGTGATTGAACCGGCACAAATGGTATCCATTACTCAGGTCGATCAATTTACTAGTATTCTAGTAATAGAGAGTTTATCACCGGACCATAATGGAAATTATTCTTGTGTGGTGCGCAATTTGGCTGCCGAGGTATCCCATACACACCAATTAGTGGTGAATGGTAATTTAGCACGCCGTGTCGTGCTGTTTAATTTTTATTATTTATAATTTTTTAGTCTATATTCTCTTCTATCTCTGATGTTTGTTTCTCTTCTCTCTCTCAGTTCCTCCTATTATTGAGCCCTTTTCCTTCCAAGACGGGCTGTCAGAAGGCATGAGAACCCGTACTGTCTGCGGCGTAAGTTCCGGGGACCCTCCTCTGATGGTCTCCTGGCTTAAGGACGGGCAACCGCTGACGCCTTCACTTGGCGTCAACGTATCAGCCCTTGACCCTTATTCTAGTCTCCTCAGCATTTCTAGTCTTGATTCACGACATTCTGGTGATTTTACTTGTGTGGCCAGCAATCCAGCAGCCGAGGTCAGGTACACCGCCAAGCTCCAGGTCAAAGGTAACAATTACCCAGCCTGTCTAACTCCTATCACACCCCCTTATCTATCCTCATTACACTTTCCGTTGCTTTGGCACATGCGTCAACTGGACCCCCAGTTCAAGGTACTGTTGCACCTATTCTTTTTTTTTGTTCTTTTTTATCACTTTCACTAAGTAGACTTTGTTAATGTTTGTACTCAAAATAAAGACATTTCTCTATTAACTATTTCATCCAATTAAAGCCTGGGTAACACTATAATAAATGAAGATAAAAATTGAGAAATGTCTTTAGAGGCATGTATTTTCTTATAATAGCAATTATTGATCGTTTTTTGGTGGAGCCTCAAGGGCTCGATTGCTTAAGATGTACACACCGCCACGTTATTGAGAAGATATATAATTTTAAAGAATTCCCTCACAAGTACTTGCTTATTGCAGCAAAAACCAGTAAATTAGCCACCTACCCAACAATCGTGTAGAGAGTGTGGTCAGTGTTTCCACCTACGGCACAATTGCAAAGAAAATTTATGTTTTAGTTGTAAATATCTATTGAAAATTAGTATTTATATAAAAAATTTGGCATTGTTCCAGTACCACCAAGATGGTTAGTTGAACCCAATGATGTTAGTGTTGAACGTAACAGGCACGTCTCCATTCATTGTCAAGCCCAGGGAGTTCCTACCCCTACGGTCATCTGGAAGAAAGCCACAGGTCTCTCCTAATTCATTATTTTGTCACGTAGATCGAGCGTGGCTTGAAACAAACGCAGCCGTAAATCGCTCGCGTGCCATGCCACTAAACTAATCCAGAATACAAATATCCAACTTTTGTTACCAAATGAATATAGCAAATTTTCTAAATACTTAAAATATTTACTATAAATTATATTCATTTGTAATTCTGTCTTGATTTAGCTAGTAAGTCGGGAGACTATGAGGAAGTACGAGACCATATGTATACCAAACTATTGGGAAATGGAACACTACTCCTTCAGCATGTTAAAGAAGATCGTGAAGGTTATTATTTATGTCAAGCCGAAAACGGTATAGGGACCGGAATCGGTAAAGTGATCCAATTACGAGTCAATTGTAAATCATTCATTTCAATCGTCAATAACGATTCTTTATTTAACAATTCATTATTGTAGCTTCACCATATTTCTCAGCACCTTCTCGACTAGTTACTGTCAAAAAAGGTGACACTGCCACTCTTCACTGTGATGTTAACGGCGACAAGCCTATTAATGTCGTCTGGCTAAGAGGAGGAAAAAACGAATTGAATCCATCAACAAATTATCGAGTACATGTGAAACAAGACGTCACTCCCGATGGAGTAGCAGCCGAACTACAAATAATCAGCGCCGAAGCCACAGATAGTGGAGCTTATTTTTGTCAAGCCAGCAATATGTATGGGCGCGACCAACAATTAGTCCAGCTATTAGTACAAGAACCGCCGATGAGTCCTCAAAGTTTGGAAGCTGCAATGATTAGTAGTCGTTCAGTCAATCTTAAATGGCAACATAAAAGCTCCGATTCGAATGAAGTATTCAAATTTATTGTTGAATATCGGGAAATTGATAGTAAGTCACATTCATATAAGACAAAACTTTTTATTATTATTATTGTTGGAATTATTCCAGGAAATTGGCATCCAATCGAATTGACTGATTCACCATTGCCGTTTGCTGCATTGATTGAAGATTTGAAACCGGCAACGAAATATGCATTTCGTGTAATCGCTGAAGGTCCAGCTGGTAAAAGTTCGCCAAGTGCCGAATTGATTATAAAAACGGAACCTCAACGGCCGGCAGGACCTCCTTTGAATTTGGCTGTCAGGTCGATATCCTCAACGGAATTTATAGTCACTTGGACACCACCTCTTTTCGAATTGCGTCATGGCGATATACAAGGCTTTAATGTTGGCTATCGTACAGTAAATATGGGAGCATTTAATTTTACTACAGTCACTGGAGATGGAGAGGATGGTGGTGAATTGTTGTTAGGTGGTTTAGCGAAATATACGAGATATACGATTGTGGTCCAAGCATTTAATGAAGTCGGAGCTGGGCCACTTTCAGAACCTGTTACAGCACAAACAATGGAAGATGGTGAGTGAATAACTAGATGAAACAGACTTAATTTGAAGTAATAACGTTTTGTAGTGCCGAGTATGCCGCCGGAAGATGTACGTTGTGCGGCTTTAACTTCGCAATCGTTACAAATCAGCTGGCAACCACCACCAACTGAACATTGTAACGGTCTTCTGCAAGGCTACAAACTTAATTACGAACCTGTTCTTGACGATAATTGGCGAGGTATAAACTACAATACACTATTTTACAGAAAATAATAATAATAATAATAATAAAACAATAATGGTATTCTAGGTAATGATAAAATGGAAACAAGAAAAACTACAGCTCTGACAACGGTAATCACCGGATTGAAAAAGTTTACCAACTACAGTCTTCAAGTATTAGCATTTACAAAAGTTGGAGATGGGTCGCTCACTAATCCCTCCTATTGTCAGACCGAAGAAGATGGTAAATTTGGATCTTTGTGATTTTGATTACTTCAAGTTTGAATATTATTTTAGTGCCAGGCCCGCCGGCTGATATTAAAGTTGTAGTTAGTTCGCCACAATCTTTGAAACTTTCATGGTTACCGCCTTTAGAACCGAACGGCATCATAACCAAATATACACTCTACAAACGTAGTACAGATGGAATGGAAGAGCTAGACAATAAAAAACAAACAATCTCAAGTCAACATACTAGTTATGAAGTTAAAAGCGTCCAATCGCATATTGAATATCAATTTTGGGTAACTGCATCAACTCGAATTGGAGAAGGACAAAGTTCTAAAGTTGTCTCACAAATAGCCTCATCAAGAGGTACTATTACTACTACTTTTATTCAGCATAAATTTCCATTAAATTTCAATAATTTTGTTACAGTTCCAGCGAAAATTGTTTCTTTCGGCGGTAAAATCGTGCGTCCTTGGCGCAGTGCAGTCTCTTTTTCTTGTGAATCCGTCGGTGGACCTCGCCGGGAATGGTTGCGAGGTGAACAAATATTACGTGGTGGTGCTAATCATAATCAACAATTACTTGATACTGGTGAATTGATTTTATCGAATTTACAACAATCAGATTCCGGCAATTATACTTGTCAAGTGGATAACGGACAAGGCTCGGATCGAATAACGTACACTTTACTAGTTCAAGTACCTCCGGCCGCTCCGATTTTATATGTTACAAGTGCCACTAGTAGCAGTGTACTGCTACATTGGAAAGCTGGAATAAATGGAGGTGCTCCTATTAGTGGATTTACATTGAACTATCGGAAAGAACATGGAAATTTAGATGAAGTACACTTGTCGCGACATGCTACAAGTTACGAACTAAAAGTGAAACATCAATTATTTTATACTTGATTTATAATTGAAACATTTATATTTTAGAGCCTTTCCTGTGGTACTACATATCATTTATATTTAACTGCTCACAATAAAATCGGGAGTTCGCCAGCTAGCCATCCGTTACAAGCTCGGACGCAAGGCCATCCTCCGGGAGTTCCGCCAGCAGCTGCTTTTATTTCTCCCAATTCAACCTCTGTAACGCTTCGATTACATGTTTGGCCCGATAATGGATGTCCAATTCTATACTTTATTCTTCAATACAGGAAGGCCACAGAATCGCAATGGACTTTAGGTATTTGTCTAGAATCTTATAAATAAATTGAGATTATTTCAACTATTTCTAGTTTCGAATGCTTTGAAACCACAACGGAAAACTTCAATTACTGGTTTAACTCCAGCAACACAATATGTTGTGAAATTAGAAGCTCATAATGTTGCCGGATTTTCATCAGAAGAATTCGCTTTTATAACTTTAACTAAAGATGGTGATATACCACCACCTGATTTAATCAAACATGGAGATAATCAAACCCCTTTTTATACCGATATCAAAATTGTAGTTCCATTATCGACATTGATTTTAGCTATTATTGCTTCAATTATTGGAGCTGTAATTTGTCTCAGACATCGTACGTATTTTTTATTTTACTCATTCAATATCGGAATTGATTTATTTTTTGTTATTTCAGGACAAAATGAAGCTGCCAAAGAACAATTAGATAATCAACAAAACGCCGAAGCTCAAAGAGAGCGTTATTATGCAACAATACATAAAGTAGCGCTACAAGCGGGGGAGAAAATTCCAGGTATTATTAATCAATCGAGAAAATTCCAATTTTTTATTTGGAGGAATTGATTTTAGAAACTTCCGAAGACATATCACCTTATGCAACATTTCAATTGACGGAACCTAGTACTTTACCGCAAAATACAATGTTGCATAGTTTCATGTATCATGAACATCCAATGACGGAGGGTTGTGCATCACCACCTCCTGCATCATCATCAGTTCAACGAAACTCACCCTATTATAATATCGTATGTTGTGAATTATATTAGAATAGATTTTCTTTTTTATGAGCAGAGTGATTTTAGCAAAAATTTCAAAGTACAAAGAGTCACGGACGCCGGCGCACTCGCAAAAACGACGTCGACAGCGAAGAGAGCGAATCCGACCAGGAACAATTAACATCAAGCCGTACCGAATCATCCAATCAACTCGACATGAAACTTAAGCATAGTAAGTGTGAGTAAATTGATTAAAATCGATTTGATTAGATTTATAGATGGTTTTTCGATAGATTTCGTTTATCATGGTGCCCAATCGAGCACATCGTCCGATTTGTCGCCAATGTCCGAGCAAAAATCGCTGCCTAGACGGAGCCGTTCTAGGTACATGAATGCAAAAGAATTACACCATTCGGTTTTGACAAAAGACAACCTTGCTCGCAGGTGGCTAGCACAAGGTCGTAACGCATCATCAGCAGGAGCACAACGTCAAATGGCACCGCATCTATCAGTTGCTGAAACGGCATTTGCTGAATCACGACCACCACCGCCACCTGAACAAAGTACACCAGATCGACCGGAATTAAGTGAGGCTGAATGCGATATTGATACATTGAAAAAGCTCAAATTAGGCTTGCGATCGTCATTATGGGCTAGGCCAAGTGGCGGCGGTTCTGTACCACAATCAGACTATTCAATTGCTGTCTAAAACAAATTTTAGCAAATTACAAACTATAATAAAAATCAAAATTATCATATGTGAAATTTTATACAAAATTTAGTAATTTATTAAGTTTGGAATCATTTATGAGAATTTTCGAACTGTTTTATATTTTTTAATTAATTATTCATAGTTGAAAGTTTCTTCTACAAGAGTTAATGTGCCACAAATTCTGGATAATACAAAAAAATAAAATCAAAATCCCCTTCTTCCCATGACTGTAAAACGAAATATGTATAATAATAGTTTAACTTAATAATAAATTTATTGTAAACTGAATGTGTTATTCGCCAAATTAAAATATAATGGAATGACCGATAATAATTACATCAACATTTATCATAAAATTATTGCACAATTTCAAAACAATAATAACAAGAATCGATAGTATGGCAAGAGTACAAAAAATATTACAGCATCTTTAGAAAGGTTGAAAGAGACAAATAAATATTAACAAAAGATAATTTCAAGATTTTTGTGATGAAAGTAAAGATTCATATTTTTTATATTCTATACTTAACTGTCGAACAGCACCAACGTATTTCCGTTGTTGTTCAATTAGAATGTGTAAAGCCGAACTTAAATGATCACGTTTCTTTTTCTCCTCTCTCAATTTTTTCTCAAATTTCATCTTAGAATGTTTAACACCGTCAACAATAGATTGGAATTGTTTCAAAAACTCTTCTTTGCCACTATTCGACAGCATCGCCCTTCAATTTGGAGTATTTAGACTTTACATCAAAAAAATAATCGAAACTTACTCAGGATAACTATCAGATATTGAATTCAATAACGATAATTCTTTATGCATATAAAGTTTTGTATCATGTAAAGTATTATATAAAGTATAATATTGTTTTGTTTCTCTATGTTTTGACGACACTAGAAAATATAGATATTAATAAAAAAACGATTTCTGGAAATAGCAGAAAAACCTTGATTGTAGAGTTCAAGGAATCGTCTTTGATATTGTGCTAGTTCGGGTCGATTTGGAATATCGTCTAAACGTCGCTGTAAAGCTGAAACCATACGATTTTTTTTAGCAACTTGCAACCGTATTGTCCTAACTTTTTCAGTCATTTCTTCTATTTCTTGATCAATCGCACCATCTTCAACGGGAATTTGTGCTTTTTTCGCCTCTCTACACAAAAATAATCATTACTCCAATTATTATGTGAATAATTTTAGTAAAATTTACTCGATCAAATTTTGTAGACGTATCAATTCTTTTTTACAATAATCTTTGAATTGGATTTCCTGATTACGTAGATTATCATTCAAAATAACTAAATCTTCAACTTCTTTGACGTTACTGAAATTATTGAAATTATTATTGCGACTACATTAAAGTAACATGATTTTACTCAATATCGGTTTCAGTCTGTTGTAATTCTTTTAATTTTCTATCAGCCTCTTGTTGTTTCAGTCTTATTTCATTGAGTTCTGTTGTATTTTCATTTAAAGACTCATCAATTGAATTATTTTCACTATCTAAATGAGCACATCGCTCTGTTAATGTTTTAATTTGTTGTTCTAAAACTATCAATTGTTTCTCTTCTTTCGACTTCAAGCCCCCGTCCTAGATTAGAATTATGATGTAAAAATAGAAAGAATTTTGTCTAAGTTAAGAATAACCTTAAATTCTAGTTGTAACGAAGCATAATGTTTCGATAGATTTTTAAGATCCTCTTCACTTAATTCAGCATAATCAAAAACTTCCTGTAAATAAACAAAAGCAATTGTGATATTCAAACAAAACTTTTGAAACGGAGAAACATTAAAGCTCACCTGATTCACAGACAAATTAGTTAAAAATTGCTGAATTTGTTGCTACAAATAAAAAAGCAAACTAAATTTAAAATAAAATTACACAACATGCCATAATGATAAGCGAATCAAATAAAACAAAACTAAATAAACTGGAACAATTTAGGATTGGTCAATACCTCTTCAGTTTTTTGTGTTTGTAAAGATTGCTCTTCTGCACTTTGTGATGATTGTAAACTTCTGTGTCCGTATTCTAATAATGTAATTTGTACACGTGATGATACATCAGAAGGTGGAGCATTTTTTCGTTTGAAACAACGTTTCGGTCTGTACGCCTCACGAACTGTATTGACATTTTTCAAAATTTTCGCTTCCACTTCCAATTGTTTCGTATCAAGACCGAATTGTTTATTGAATTGATTTAAAGCGTATGATTGTACAAATTCAGACTGCTGTTGGCGAAATTCCATAGAAGTTTTAACCAGCCACTAAAATTATGATAAACTAAAGCTGAATTCTTTGATGTGAAACATGAATTTATACTTGAATAACTGAGAATATATGGATGAAATCTAAGCCTTGAATTTGATGTGGTTCGATCTGATGTGGACACTTCATTTTCGGCAAAACAGCAACAATTTTTTCTGTTAAAGCTCTACAAATCGAGTCATAAAAAATTTGATATATTTAAATAATAAAATCATACATTTTCTGTCCGATCGTTGAGTTCTCTTGAAATAATAAATCAACATCCACATCAATATTACATGATTCCATGCACCAAGTCATTCCGCCTACAACTTTATCAAATGGTGATAACCCTTTAATACGTGCACGAAAATAACCAGCTGCTACCAATAAATCAATAATTTCCTGTAATTTAATTGATTGTTCCTCATCTTCACGTACATCCACCTAACATTAAGATTCAAAAATTTAGTTTATAATTATTATTAACGGTGCTTTATCAATTGAAATTTAATACCTCTGATTCTTGACTATCGCTTTGGGTTATTTGTAATTTTCTAGATCGTTTGAATTTTTGAAAGACTTCCGGATTTATACTTGCCATCATTACAACATTTTAAAACTCTTAGGTATTATTTAATTGAAAAAAATTATATAAATCGAAAATCAAAGAAAAATAACCTAATTGGACAACGCGAATGACAGTCGGTAAGATTACGCCATCTCTGGGAAATATTGAGAGGAGTGCGACAGCAATGAAATTTGGTGGATGCGCACAAAAGCGACAAGGAATTTGAATCTGAAAAAA
>JAZBGZ010000432.1:0-41804 GCA_037414795.1 Stenodera caucasica | reverse complement strand
TGTTCATCTACTTATTCTAACGAAATTTCTAATAAGGTTACATCACATTGTATCCGGTCTAGACATTCTCAATATTTAATTTATTGACTAAAATTATTCCATAGCTTCCCGGACCTTAAGTCAATGACTGATATAAATCCCGTTTAAGAACCCCTTCTAATCCCATAAACGAAAGCACTTTTTTCTTTGACTTTAACTCTGTCACTTGTATTGTAAAACCAACGTTCAGTTGTGTGAAAATAAACGAATTAAAAACATCAACGATTTTCAATCACCTATATTCGTGGAAGCAACTCTCCTCAAAATAACAAAAGGGGAAACGAAATATATATAATATTGAATATATATTGAAAAATAAAAATTCAGATTGTAATTTTATTTGTTGTTCCGTATTAGTTTTATAGTGCCATTGATAAATATTCGATTTTTTTAGGAAAATGTATCTTGTGCGGAGAAGTGGAAGTTGGAGCTCCACTCTATTGTTTTCCAGATAATCTCAAAAAGTTATTAATTTTATAATCCAAAAATTATTGTGAGCATAAAAGCGAGACGTAAGCATCAAGGAACAGAATTATTTAAGTATACAATTATTTTTCATTTTTAAATATGGGCGATTCCTAACAAATTATTATAATATTATTGGTGCGGAGAACAAAGAATTAGGCTTCTATTCCAGAAAAAGAATTTGTGGTCACCATTTTTCCCGGAAATCGTATATTCATTCCCACAATCGAATCCTCAACCGAAAAGCGATTCCCAATCATTCTTCTCTTTTTGTTCCTACTTCTTCACCTACTAACCCCAATTTCGTCATTCCATCTCAATCAGCTATCCCTGATTTCGTTACTCCGTCTCCATCTCATGTATCTACTTTATCATCTCCCCCTCAAGGTCTATCTTTTCTCTTTGGGAAACTGTTTGTTTCTCAGAATATGAATAGTCGTTCCTCCCGTGAGAAGCAACTGATTCATACTCTGAGAAACAAACAAAGGCATATTAAAATTTTGAAAAACAAATGTCAACAGCATAAAGACAAAATTCAAAATTTATTGATATAGTGACGCGGAAATTTTGACCAATAATATTTTTTAAGGTATGCCGTTACAAAACAAAATGTTTTTGATCACCTAATTGAAAGCCGCAAAACGTCTCTCAAAGGGTAAAAGATAAACCTTACAGACAAAAATTACCTTCTTAGCCCTCATAAAAAAAGTCTCAGATTCTATTCTCTTCTGAGAAGATTTCTTGCTCTTCCCTTCCCAACAACACTCTCCCGTCTTCTAAGCAAAGTTTCCTCCGACACCGGTATCAACGAGCAGTTACTCCAGCATCTTGCAAAACGTCTAGATTCTTCTAAGGATAAATCATGTCGAATGTGCTGTCTTGTTTTCGACAAAAACAAGTCCATAAGGCAGCATGTTCAATATAATTCATCTTTAGATGTAATCGAAGGCGTCGAAGACTATGAAAATCAGGGCAGGAGTAGAAATATCGCTAATCATGCCCTGGTTTTGATGGCGCAAGGTGTCATGAGGAAGTGGAAGCAACCAGTTTCTTTTTACTTTTCTCACGGGAATATCTGTTCGGCTCAACTTGATTTCATTATGCGTAGCGTTATTGACGCGCTCCTCCATGTCGAAATATTCATTGTTGCTACCATTTGTGACATGGGGGCTGCAAACATCAGTGCGTTACGAATAATGGGCTCCTCTGTATCCCATCCTTATTTGATTAATGCCAACCATGAAATTTTCAATATCTTCGATCCTCCTCACCTCCTTAAATGCACTCGAAACCTTCTCCTGAAGTATCACATCTTTTTACGAGATACCTTCGGTACCAATTTAGACATTCGAAGAAACCTTCTTTAAAGATTTTCAGCATTTATTGAGAGTATAATCTAACATCTCAAATAGAAATTTTGACTCAAGTTGTGAATCATTTCAACAATGGGATTAAACCGCAAGCCTAAATATCATAAAACAATGAATCAAAAAAAGCCACCCGTTCGACCATGTATGCAATGGTCCCTTTTTGTCAGGCATAGAAATGCTAGTTTGGGATTGAGAGTCCCCAAATTTTTCTACACAATTCGGATAATATTGAGATAGGAACAAATTTCTATAATTATACTCGTATGCTCTTTTTATTTCTTATAATAGGTTCATTAGTATCAGCAATCATCTCCAATAGGACCAACACCGCTCTAGTATAATGAGCGGTCTACCTGTGAGTAGGCAAGCATAGTCAACCTGTCAGATGAGAAAATCATTTGATCAAAGGTTTAATACTTATTTTTGTTATAGTCATCTCGTTGATCCGTTTCCGTTCTAAGTACTTCTGAGTACTCGCAATGAGTATAAAACACGGAGCAGCACTCAAATTCCGCATTCTTAAAAATCGATTCCATAGCCTAGAAGGTTATTATGCTATTAAAGAACTTTTACTACGAAAACATGGTCTTTTAGAAGAATCCGACAACGCAGGGCCCTGTCATCGGTGTGGAAGTGACATGCAGGAGAAGTTGAGGCGAGACAGAGGTGGAGAATGCAGACCAGTTTTGCGCTGTCCCAAAAAAGGCTGCCAAATGACAACATTCATTCGACAAAGGAATATATTTTTCCATTACACAGACATGAATCAAAGAATTGATTGCAATTTGACTCTTTGCAAAATCTTGAAGCTTGTGCTGTTTTTCGTCTTGGAGAGCCCCATGGATATTACTCTAACACTCACCGGAAAGTCAAAGAGCACCATCTCTGCAGGGTACAATATGTGCCGTGAAATATGCAGTTCTATTTTGAGAGCAAGACCTCAAATAAGTGATTCTAGAAAAAATCCAGTGCAAATAGACAAAGAAACATTTGCAGGCCGCAGAAAGTACGATCGAGCCCGAATTCTAAATGGTGATAGACCTGCCATATCTATGAACACCGATACCGAAGTTACCAATAACAGAAGCCATGACGCAAGAATTGATGGGCCTTGGGTTTTTGGTCTCAAGTGTGGTATGGACTGTCGATATTTTTATGTTGAGCGACGGGACAAAGCCACCCTAATTGCAATAATTCAGCGGAAAGTTGCTGCTGGATCAGTGATACATTCCGATGAATGGCGAGCTTATGCCAATTTGAAATGTTCAGGTTTCCATCATTTAACAGTCAATCACGAAAAGAACTATGTCGATCCAGTAACAGGGGCAAATACACAATCAATAGAGAGATCTTGGCTCGACGCAAAAGTCCAAATACTCAAGAAAACGAAAGGCGTGCCAAACATACATTTTCAATCACATTTGGATCACTTCTGTTGAAAATTGCTGAGAAGAGAGGAAAATGATCTTTGCATAGCTTTTTTAGTAGGTATTAAAACTATAATTAGAAGCTAGCTTTATTTTCCACAATTGTGTTCAATATTTTCCGATAAAACCATGATCAAAACTTATATAACTGTTTTTTTCACCTCATCTCAGCGGTCGACCGCAAATACGAAAAACGGGTCAGTGGACCGCACGCTATACCGGCACCGATATTGAGATGCCATCGACGAGTGGAGCAAATGAGAAAAAAGCTTAGATTTTAATTTTGTTTCAATTTCTCCGATAACATTAGATATTGACTTCATTTCAAAATTTACAGAATAAAAAACCAAAGTGCACCTATCAGAAAACTATAAGCACATGATAAGGACTTTGTATTTTTTTGTACTAGAGCGAGAAAAAAAAGCGCCACTTAAATTAACAACGGAGCTTTTGAGAAAACCGATAAGTACGATTTGTAGAATAATTTGGCGACCCGCAGATGATTCAAATAAAAAATTAATCCAAAAATCATCGACACAATCGAGCCAGCGATAAGGGAACAAATCAAGTCAATGATTTATGATATGTACCGCAAAAAGACAGTCCCCACATTGCAAACACTTCTAACTGAGCTGTCTTGGCGCAAGATTCTCTCATGTATAGCATTGAACTATTACGAAAAATCGTGTTCTCTTGGATTTCGTTTCAAAAAAATGGACCGAGCGTATCCAATGGTTGAAAAGTCATAGGCTTCAAGTTTGGCGATCGCAATATTTGGAGAAAATCAGACAATATCGAGAATCGGGTAGAAATATCGTTCATTCAGACGAGATATGGTACGACACTCATGACGTCGTGAACTGAGGTTGGGTGGACAATTCAGACAAATGTTTAATGGACACTCCACCATCGCGTGTCAAACGGATGATTATCCTGCATAGTGGTGAGAGTGGCTGGATACCCCATTGTCTTCTGCTGTCAGCCAGAAATATAGAGAATTGCAGCGCGGATTATCACCAGGACATGGATAAGCAGCTATTTAAAGAATGATTTAGCTTAAAACTGCTGAAGAATCCACGGCGCAATTCAGTCATCGTTACAACTCCACATCATTCAAGAATTTTGAAAAAAGTCCTCAACATGAGCTATAAAAAACAAGAGATTATATTTTCGATGAAAGATGAGAATATTGATTTACCCGCTAAAACAACTGAAAAAGAACTTTCAAAAAAAAATTGCAGAGTCATGTTGTGAACAAAAGTGGATATTCGTCATACAGGCAATTGAATACATAGCAACGTTATTATTCCTTGTAATGAAGTTATTGAAAATTCTTTTTTTCAGTCCTTAGATTTCCACCTTACACTGTATGTTCAATACAATTGAAAAAAATATAGATTCAATTAAAGCATGCGGTACGTAAAGCCAATCGGACATTAACTCTTAGTGCCAAAGTCGGTGATTTGATCAGGCAGAAGGCATACAAAATTGATTTTGTGGCTTGGAAGAATTGAATTAGGCATGTAATTGGAGTTGTGAACATTGCCACAATATTGCGTGGCAAGCAAAAGTCGCGGACATGGAAATGTTGCTTGAATGTTGCAGGAATATTGTGCGCGATATTTCAAATGTTTCAATAAAATATTCCAGCAAAATTGCAGCAATGATTCGGGCTCTAGGGGTGGTTGCAATTTTAATTTACAAAAATTTAAAGTGAAAGGTTCTATGATTTTAGTAACTTTTCTTTGTGGAATAGAACACTTATTTATTTGGAGACCGCAAGCAACAGATCATTATTATTCTAGTGGCAAAGTACAAATAGCATCGGCCTTTTATTTGACAAGGATTAATTTTACTGCATTCCAAGCAATGTGTGAAGCTGCAAGAATACAAATCTTCTCAAATTCTACATTCTAAAGGATAGGATAGTGCGAAAGATTGTTATTTTTTATCTAAAAGGCATATGGGCTTTGTAAAATCTGAACAAATCGACAATCCCAAATCAACCGACACGTGTGCTCTAGCTGGTGACGGCCAATTTGACTCACCTGGTTTTTCGGCCAAATATGTCACTTACTCATTACTGGATCTCAAAACCGGTGAAATTGTCGACTTCATTGTAATTCAAGCTTGTGATCAGCTGTTATCAAAAGTCCGAACAAATGTAGTCAAAATTGATCTATCAGACACAGACACACCGGTGATCGTTTACTGATAAAAACTAAATACCCAGAAATTGAGCATCAATTTGAAGTATGTAATGTTGCTAAGAGTCTTGTGAAAAAATTGAAACTTATCTTGGGATTATGTCGCGCTAGTATTGTGAACCATATATGTTGGTCCGCAGCAACTTGCGAAGGGAGTGCAAAAGTTTTAGAAGAATATTTTCTATCATTGCTGCACCATATCACAAATAAATATTCCTGGGACGAAAAAGTGCATTTTCACAAGTGTGAGCATTTTCACACATGAAGAGAATCGGAAAAAAATGTGGATATCGCCCCGCTCTAACGATTACCGCTGTCTCAAACAGATCATTGGAAACGAAAAGTTCATTAAAGATTTGGGTCATCTGGATAAATACTGCCACACACAAATGCTCGAAAACAATCATAACATCCGCTTGAATTATCTAAATTCCTCGATACATGTTTAATAAACAAATTAGTGTTATTTTCGTATGGACATTACACTGCTTCAGTTTGGCCTCCTAATTGCGGGACACGGATGTATAAATCATCGAGAAATATGCGTTTTCTCAAGAAACAGTTTCAAGCAATAAAGAACTCAAGTCGAGACATTATCATTATAACAAAATAGCGAAAGGTACCCAACAAGTGTGATATTAAAGTAAACAAGCCAACGAAGGTCTTACAGGAATTTCAGCTCAAGAATTAGTTGACGTTTGTCAATTGATCGAGTGAGTTGAGCTGATTGAACTTTGAAAAAATTATACGAGCTCAAAAAGATTTTCCCAATTGTGCAAATTCGAAAAGAACAAGTGGTAAGTCCAAAAAACTTTGAATAATTTAACATATTACTTCACTTATTAGTCAGCGTACGATTTCGATAATTGCTCTCTCTATATTATGACCAATAGGTGACAATGGACAGAACCCAAAAAAAGCGAGCTGCTAATCTCACTTCTGAAGAAGAATCAATTTTGGTGAGTCTGGCCAAAAAATTTAAAGAGACATTAGAGCTTAAGTTAGCTGATGCGAAACGCATTAAAAAAAAGCGTGTTGAGGAAGCATAGAAGAACAATTTAATGCACAGTCCAGGGAAAGCGAAAATTTGCGGACGAGAATTGTTATGTAAGAGGCATGGGGGGAAGGGGCGGTCCGCCTTTGAAAACTGATCTCTCAAAAATTGATTGAGGAATACAGAAGATTCTGGGCACGAGGATTGGTGGCCTAGAATCGGAATTCGATGGTGATGCTTGTAAGGTTTATAAGTTATATTTCTTTAACATTTTTTACATAATATATTTTGAAGGTGACTCTTGAGCATAGCAGTGACGTCTCTTCTGGCAATAATCAGTTATTGTTTTTTCATGTCGTTAGCAAAGCATATCTAAGAATTTGTTAAATTACTTTTAGTCTCAAATAATTGGGCAAAGGGTACTCCTGACTTGCTAAGATCAACAAAATCATGACCTCCACAAAGAGACAAGAAAGGTGAGAAAATAAGACAAGTGTTACTTAACTTCACTCATATATGAGAAGTAAATATTTCTAGAGACATCAACGTTGTTTGATGTCCAAAAAATACTAAACATGTGTATTTATTTCTAAATAAAGTCAAGCAGAGCGATCCTGTTAGGAGTTCGGTTTCACAGTAGGTCCAAATGAAAGACAGAATAGAGATTCCACGTAGCAAACACTTGGAGCAGGAGCAGAACTTGAAGCTGCAGATGTGACGTGAAAATACGAGCTGGAGTTGAGTATTATACGTAAAAAAGCAGACCAAGAACTGAATCAATCGGCTGATCGAAATCAGGCAGACCTGCAGCTTCGAGAAGCAAGAATAAAATACGTAGCTAAGGAACGCCAAGCTAAAATGAGAGTTTTGGTGGACTTAAATAACTTTAAATTTAGTGTACAGTGTAATCTCCCTTAACGGACACCTCCCGTAAACAGACACCTCTAATTAGCGGACATATTTTGATGTTCCCGAACTAGGTACATAAGGAAAGCATATGACTGGACTTAGCCTCTCTAAAACGGACTCTCTTTTGGCCGGACGCGAATACGCGATTTTTGGCTGAAGTATGTCATAATTCTCCCTTAAACGGACACTCGAACTCACATGAACATGTCTCCAAAAAGGCATGTATTAACACTTAAGAAAAAAAGTTGACATCGTGCAGGTGTATAATCAAGAAAGGTAAAGTGTAAGGGAGTTGTCTAAACGTTTTAAAATATCCAAAACACAAGCTGCTGATTTCGTTAATAGCGAACTGAACTTCTCAATATATGGCATCCCAACATCAACACACAAATGAAACCAAGATTTTTGAACAAGAAAGGTTCAAACTCAAATAGGTTATGTTATGAGTGGTTTGTAAAAGCCAGAAGCAAAGGAATACCACTGTAAGGTAAAGTAAAAGCAACTTTTGTAAATTTTACATGTTTTATGTATAGCTTTGTAGGACCTATTATTCGAGCGAAAGCCAAAGAAATTGCAACGAGTTTGGGATATGCAACTTTAAGTAGGTCGTCTGAATGGTTAGAGAAATTTCGTAAAAGGCACAATATTGCTTTCAAAGCTATTTCCGCATAAGCAGCAAGCGTTAACCCTAGTGATGTCAAAACAATTTTAAATAAAGTCCCTACGACTGTAAAAGATTATTGTCCGGAGGATATTTTTAATGCGGACAAAACGGGTCTGTTTTTTCGCGCGTTACCAAACAAAACTCTGAAGTTAAAGAATAAAAAGTGCATTGAGGAAAAACTATCGAAGGAAAGATTAACTGTATTACACTGTGTCAATATGATTGGAGAAAGAGAAAAATTATTGGTGATTGGCAGAGCTCAGAAACCAAGAGCTATTGAAAACATTAATATCAACACTCTGCCCATAATTTGGAAAGCTAACAAAAGAACATGGATGACCTCCAGTATAATGGAGGAATAGTTGAGAAATTTTGACAGAAGTATGGTGGCAGAAAAAAGAAAAATTTTACTGTTTTCAGACATTGCATGCAGTTAAGAAATATTTAACTTGCCTTCCTATCACCAAATTGTCAATCAGTTGTTCAACCACTGAACCAGGGTATAATAAAAATTTTTGAAATGTTCTACAGAGGAATCTCAATCAAGAATTTATTATCAAAAAAAGAATCTAGTGATTCTCGAACAAACACCTATTGTTACTTCGGATGAATACGACGAAGAGCTAGAGAATGATAATGAAATAAGTGTGAACAACTATCAACAAGGTATCAGCTATGTGAAGGACTTACAACAATTCATTAAATATCGGGGAGACGCTGAAGCAATGGACATATCTTCCTTGGAAATGCATTTTCAAGATCATATGATCACAACCAACAATCGCCAAACAACGATATTAGAATATTCTCATAATTGAAGCAATATTTGTAGCCACGTTAACACAATACATGCATATTTCTTAAATGATACAGTTTTTTTTTTCTCTTCAACGGACACCTTCCTTGAGCGGACACATTTTCCCAGTCCCATAGCTGTCACCAGCTAAATTTGAGCCAAAGATCTTAAGAAAACTACCGTAAAAGCTCAAGGAAAACAGTGTTTTAAGTGAACCAGTTGAAACAGAAATATAAGGAGCGATGACAGCAAGCGTGGTTACTAAAAATAGAGCATATGTGACAATAAGATTAGTGAACGTGAATGATAACGAAGTACAATTAAAAAAGGAACAAAATTAGTCGAAGCCTGTACAGAATTTGAGGTACTGGACCGATACAAGGATGATGATTATGATAATTACGATAACGATGAGGAGTTTTTAAAAGAATTTCAATCAGATCATTCATTTGAATAGGAGTAAAATATTGCTAGAATTTTTTTTTCTACGATATAAACGAATTTTTGGGAAAAATTCTAATTATTGACAAGTATTAGTAACGCGAAACATTGGATTATTACCGAAAATGTGTCACCAATTGCAAAAAGACCTTACCGATTACCATATCATCAGAAAGAGGCAGTAGAAAATGAAATTAATGAGTTATTAAAATCTGAAGTTATTAAACCTTTCGAATCACAATGGTAAGCGCCAGTGGTTGTAGTGACAAGACTGAGCCCAAATGGAGATCCGAAAATTAGAATTTGTATCGATTATCGTGCGTTAAACGCTGCAACAAAGAGAGATTTTCACCCCATACCGAACAATTTCATGATGCAACTTTATTTAGCGGTTTTGATGTGTCATCAGTGTACCGTTAGATCGAAGTCGAAGAAAGGCTCCTTCTACGTTTCAGAGAGCGATAAATTTTGCTATGGCAGGACTGACTGGAAATATTTGTCTTGTTTACCGTGATGATATTATTGTTTATAATTCAGGAAATGAGTTGGATCATATTAAACGCCTGGACTACGTGTTTCAGAGTCTAGCAGAATTAAATATCAAATTAAAACCAAAAAAATGTCGGTTTATATTGCCGGAAATCGAATATTTGGGACATATTATATCAGAAAAAGGATTGAGATCAGATCCTGAAAAATTGGAGGCCGCAAAGCATTTTCCAATCCCAAGAGTTGT
Source organism: Stenodera caucasica (assembly GCA_037414795.1). Taxonomy (NCBI): domain Eukaryota; kingdom Metazoa; phylum Arthropoda; class Insecta; order Coleoptera; family Meloidae; genus Stenodera; species Stenodera caucasica. The sequence continues at coordinate 31,756 of JAZBGZ010000432.1, read as the reverse complement.
CAAAGACGTGAAAAGTTTTATAGAGTAACCGGGTGGTACCGTAGATTTATTCATTACTACGCGGAAGTTGCAGCCATTACCTCAGATGATGTGTTAATATATCCGGATTTTAATCAAACGTTTATTCTGTTAACAGATGCTAGTGAGACAAGTATAGTCGCAATATTAAGTCAGAGGAGAAGCGATTTTGCAAAACCAATAGCTTTTGCTAGAAGAAAACTGACAAAAACAAACAAAAAACTACACTAATATTTGGCAGTTGTTTTCGGGATTAAATATTCACGTTGTAGGTACTTGTACGAAAAACCAAATTCACCATTATCACGGATCATCGACCATTAAAGTGATTATTGCCTCTCAAGAAAAGCACGTCAAGATTAGCCAGACGGGCTCTACTGTTATTAGAGTTTGATTTTGACGTTATACATAGAGCCGGTAAGAAACACGAAAACGTGGACTCCATAAGTAGACCCTAAAAATATAACTTAATCGACTTGAGAGATCAAATTATAAAGGCGGGGATTATCAATCCTAGAGTAAATGTTTATAACAATAATATGGATAGAATAACAACAATAACAGTGTTTGGGTAACTATCGGAACTCAACCTATACAGACCTGCGGAAGAATGAAATTAGGAACCAAACAACGATTAATCGAAAAAATCGATGATAATAATGAACAAAAGAACATTATTATTCTAAGGAGGACAAAAATCAAACAGACTCAATTGTCAAAATTTTTCTACATCTTCGAGATGTTTGTCTGGAGAATCGGTATTATAAGCTGTATTTTGTAAATCTGCAACAATTTGAAATCACTAGACAAGTTATGATAAATACAATTAAGTATCTATTCCAAGAATGATCGATAGAAATACTAATTGAAAGACCGGTAGAACAAAAAAACTAACGTGATAAGTGTGGAAAATACATTTGGGAAGTTTTTGAATGATCTAGAAACTAGAGCAATAGTAGCGCCAAATGTAGTTATAGAAAAAAGGGATCTATTTTCAGCACCCGAATGTTATTAGCTCATTTCGTATCACAAAATCTAATCATGGTAAAAGGAATTGCGTTAGAATTTAGCGAGAGATTTAGGAATATTAATAAATTAGGGTCGCAGAAAAAACAGGTGGGTGAAACAGCAGAACTAGCAGTAGAAGAAAGAAAAATTTACTACTTAAAAACGGAAAGTGTACAGCATAATAAACCAAATCATTCCATATTAAGGGACTTGTTGCAGAATCTACGAAAATTATGTGAACAAGGAGCCATCAAACACTTAGCTATGCCAATGATGGCGTGTGGATTGGATTTAGGACGATGTTGTTCTCCTCCGAAAAATCGTCTCTCGTAACCCGTATTCCAACGGATTTGCTGCGTGGCAAGAAGTTAAAACTAATCTGCAGCAGGTGACGCACAAAGAATTTTCGCTTATGACGATTCGGCAGCACATCCACATGTTGCTACATCAGTGGAGAAATAACGAAACAAAAAATCAAAAAATGTAAGTGCATACAAATTATATGTACTGAAAATAGTTGTGTGGATTAATGTGTACCTTGAAAACATTGTAGTTTCGGTGTAGAAGAGCCGTACTCCGAAAAAAATGCGCTGCTGCAAAAATTACATGATATGTTAGAAGAACTAAACTTGCAAAAAACAAAACAAAATACGAGAATATCGTTCTAGCAATGATTAGATACTTGTTCAAAAATTCCGCTATAAGTGTGATAACTGATTATATACAATAAACTTACAAGTGAAGTTGTACCAACAGTAGATTACATCCCTGTATGGAATCGAGAAGTAATGAAAAGTGAACAACAAAAAGATGAATTCTGCATAAAAGTTCGAGAACACATACAACACTCGGAAGATAACCAGAAAGAATATAATTATTATCTGGATGATGAAGACATAATGTATCATGTTGACGGAAAGACAGGCAATGATCGATTCGTATTACCCCCATCGTTGAGAGAAAGTATTTTGAGGGATTTTTATACATTACTCTATTCTGCTTATCCGAAACAAGAAAAAATGATTGCTTTAATAGAAACCAGATTATTGTGGCCAAAAATGAATAAAGACATCATTGAATTTTGCCAAAGGTGTCACGTTTGTAATCGAAGGAAAACTTCACTTCATTTAAAGAAAGCTCCATTACACATCAAGGTGCTCCAAAACAATTGATAACGGATCAAGGTACTAATTTTACCTCAAAAATGATGGAAGGGGTGTGTATAATATTGGGAATTCAAAAATACAAATAACAGCATACCACCCTCAATCAAACGGTATGATTGAACGGAGCCACCACGTATTAAAAGATATTTTGAGCCATTTCATCGCATAAAACCAACGTGATTGGGATGAGTGAATTCCCTTAGTTCTAATGGCTCATAGAAATACTGTACATAGTTCAACAGGGTACACGCCATACTTCAATTTACATGGACGTGAAGCAGCTCTCCCCACTGACGATATACTAAGACCTTAAAGAATTAGGTATGATACCGGACAAAATTATGTATCCGAGTTGGAAGCAAAATTAGAACATGTGTTTAGTTATGTAAGAACTCAATTAGAAAATTTGGCGGAAAAACGAAAAATTGAATACGATAAACGTGCTGAAGAAAGGAATTTTAAGATTAAAGACTTAATTTATGTAAGTAATATAGCGGAAGAATTAAAAGTGAATAATAAGCTAACCAAGAGATGGTTAGGCCCATACAAAGTTATTGACCAAAAGGGAGTGACCAGTTATAAAATAAAAGACGTGGAAACAGATGAGGAACAACTCGTACATCTAAATAGATTCAAAGCTTATCTTGACTAGGAACCATTAGAAGGCAACAACGCAAGAGACAAAAAAAGGAGACAATGTAGTGGTCAGAAGGACGATAAACTAGAGCCAGATGTTGATGTAGAACAATCAGCTGACGATTTTATTAGTGAACATACCGACCGTGAAAGAACTATTCGAGAGCTGGAAGCTCTAAATCATAACATCTTATTTGACGATTTATCTGTGGACGAGAATAATATGGAATTATCAACTGAATTACCGGAATTATTATCTTAATTATATAACCAAAGCGACGATGATACGTGGTAGACAGCATCTCTAGTTACTCCTAGAGCTTCGCCGTCAAATCAAGGTAGGGTATCGCCTCAAGAAAACCCTGATCAACACCGCGAATTGCCCCTTGAATTAGGAACAGATAACTCTAACCCCCCGGAGTTGCGTGCAATTCCTAGACCAAGTTCACCAGTTCGCAGACTCCCAACTCGTTACTCCCCTTAAAGGACTAATAAATAGTTAATAATTAGGTTAGCATAGAATGAGATAATTATTAGAAATACTATAAGCAAACCGGTCGGAAGAAAATATATTAAAGCCCCAAGAAGTGTAGAGTATGGTCCAAAGTCCTGGACTAGACCCCTTTTTCCCATGGATCAATTACCGAATATAACTAATATTTCCTGATTCACTAAGAATGGATCTCAAAGTAGAATTCCAACCGGAACCGGAACAATTTATTGTATGCCTATTTGAAACGGAGCATATATTCAAAGTAAAAAATTATGAGCGCCATATAAAAAAAGCACACCCAGATTGTAAGGAATTGAGGCAAGTGATTGTGCGCTCAGCGAATTTCAGTCCATTTTGATGGGGGCGAAAAAAGCTAAGACTCCTGGGAGATGGCGGATGTAACGTACAATGAAAAACCATTTAAAATCAAAATTGGAAAAAAGACAGGAAGAATTAAACTGGGAATAGGGATTAGATTGAAGAGCTAAAACGTATCACAGTTGATTGTTTCAAATTATTAATAATGAAACAATAAGACGCATAGAAGTCGTGATTAGGGCTTGAGATTGAGGCCCCATTACTAACAAAAGAGAAGGGAAGAGAAAAATAATTTTTCTATATATCTATAGAAACTCTACTATGGACCAGACATCGAACAACTCCCGATTGGTAGATTGATTCACGTGGACGTTAGTGTTACTACTAAATGAGGATTTGGATGTTGAATTCATCTCCATGCTTTATTATTTATTAGGAGGTGAAGCTGCAGGGGAGCTGTTGATTTTAATGGAGTACTTGCAAGTGTTAAAGACAAAAGTGATTTTTTTTATTATTATTGATAATGATTTGATATTATGAAAAAGAGGTGTACTAATTTGATTAAAATTTGGTAACAATAGCTGGGTTCGTTGAATACTAATAATACCCATAATTCCTCATTGATTCTTTCGATTCTGAAGAAAAAAGAGGTGAGGAGCAAGTCAGGTAAAGTAGAAGAAAGGTAATTATGTTTCTGTTTTCTAGTTAAAATGTGAGTAAATATATATATAAAGTAGAATTAAGTACTTAAATGTGAATAAGAAATTTTAGGAAAATGGCTAAGGTACTGGTAGTTATGATATGAATATTAATTAACCAACCAGTATTGACTATCATCGACTGTGATTGTGGAGGACCGCAGTTGAACACTACCGCTATCTCCTTGCGTGACATCGCTCCGTGTCCAAACCGAAGAGGGGACTACGATACAAAAACTTTGCAAGTACAGATACTGCAATTGAATCAATACAAAAGCAGTTTGTTCGAACATGTTTGGTGACAGTACCACGACAAATATATTATTGTAGAGCGTACAGTCAAATATCAGCAGTTCGTGATGAGCTTAGTAAATATATTGAACCACTAGGCCGAGATAAGTGTGAAATGGTACATCAACGCAAAATGTTGGCCATCCACAATGGTCATATCAGTAAATTGACTATTAATGCAACAACAACCGCTCCAGTATTAGTGTATGGATCATCGGAAATGAGTGGAGAATGTCTTGGAACAACATTTGTTGGAGATGGGGAAACTTGGAACGATGTAGTGATATAAGCCATCATCAAAGTAGAACTGACTAAATATTTTGCCCAAGTACAGTTAGAATCTAACGAGGTGCATTTGAGAAGTCATATTACGTGTCAATAGACAAATGATTATTGTATGGATTCAATGTACGGTGAAACGATATGGACTTTAGCCGGTAATTAGATACGTCGGCATTGTATCTCGGGCGTGCCGAAAAAGTGATCGCCGTTAAGACTAGAGATACACATTTAATGGTTGAACAAGGGAATAAAGTGTTCGCGGTTACTTGAATTAAAAGGACTTTCGTGTGTAATAGAGGAGCGTGGCAAACGGGACATCCAAGAATTCCAGTAATAAAATCTGAAAAAAACCCCGCGTTAAATTCGCCGACATCGCGTAACTCTTATAACGTGAATTTAATGACGTATGTGAACAGTAAATTTATGTACATTGAATAATCGTACAATAAACAGGTGCATATCGAGATAATAATGAGAAAGTATGAAGTGTATCGCGAAGTATTGAAATGTAGTTGGATTACTGATTAGGGAACAAAGAGGTTATGTGGGTAGAGTTTTGGGAGAGGTATTGTATTCAATACAATGTGCTCCGCAATTGGTAACCATAAGATCTACGCATTGTTATCACGAATTACCAATTAATTACAAAATCAATCAGAATTTATGGCTCCAATCACGGATCATGCTAAAGAAGTTGATTGTTACCCGTCGACACCACCATTATATTGTATTAATGAAGAATGGATTGATTTAATTCCAAGCCCAGTGGTGAGAGCAAGCCCAACTACTCTTAAACCAAGTTTGAAGAGCGAGTTGAATACTACACCGATACAAGCTAGTGGAGTTGGTGGTATTCATACAACAAATGAAACTGACAAGTCGGAAGACCATAATTTTTGGAAATGAAAGAACAGCAGTTAATAATATAATAGCAAGAAAAATAGCTGGTATTACAACAGATAGTCAAGGTTTTGATACCCTGAAGTTGTTTGATCCGTATGAAATTGAACAGTTGGCAAGATCTACACTTCAATACGTATGGGGATGGTTCACCGATATTGGTATGGTAACTAGTGAATTAATTGGAATATATATATAATATTCCGCATGTTTGTACGTTCTAACTGTAATGTTGGATAGTTGGCAATCATATAAAGCGTTTGAGTGTGGTGTGAGAGTGTTGGCTGGATTGTGGAGTACCTTGGCATTATGGGTTATGCATCGACAATACTCCAAAAGATCAGCAAACGACACGGTGACTACTGAGGTCTCAAGCACTACGGAGTGTGATATGGAACCAACTGCAAGTGTCCACAACCATGATGTGGGTGTTCAAGCAGCAGGGTCCCATTTGGCTCGAACAACCCAGTAAGAGCGACGTCACGAATAATAATAATAATGATAGTTTACATGCCTCCGGTTTTTTTTTTTGCTTCGCTTTCACTTTCCCTTGTTAAAGAGTGTGAATTTGAAAGAGGAATGAGTACTGATAGCAGTACTCCTTTTTCAAAAGGGAGGATGATGTAACACGCTGGATGGGACATCCAGTATATTTTAGATGAAACACTCGGTATATTGAAGATAAAACACACGGTATACTCATAATTATTGAGGGTCAATAAAGTTGTTTTAATTAAGTGATGGCTTGATTTAGTTTTCATGTTGAGGAGAAAATTAAAGAAACAGATGTAGTATGATGACACGGTTGTCTAGACTGAACCGTTCATTCATTCCTTCCTTTATTCTCCATTTTTCTTGTAAAATTGGATTCAAAATAACAAAAACTGTCTCAAGTGTTATCCATTTAGTCCATACGAAGTAACCAAAATCAAGAGCTTTGAGTGCTGTTGATGAATCATTTTTCGTTTTAAGATGGTTAGAAACCATGAGATTATGATAATTTCAAGTGGTCAAAAATTTATAGAACACCCAAAAAAGATGTTGTCAGAACCCAGTTAAGGGAGGCTCTAATTAGCCCTATAGAAGACAAAAATTGGTATTTTCGCGTAACTAGTGGTACTAGTACTTGTCACTTTCGAGTTAGAATTTCGAAATTAGACAAATGTTTCAAGAAAATCTAGTAAGTTTTTAAAAGATTGCTGAAATTTAAGTGAAAATTTAGTTCTCTTTCCGAAGAAGTTCGAGTGTTAAGAATTATAACAGAAAGGAATACCAGATCAACCTTCTTTTTACTGGTCTTGTACTATTGTTTTATCGTTTAAGTTATTTCAATAATAATGAAATAATTGAAGTGCATTTTGTTGGTTTTTTATGTATTTTGCATAAATTTCCTTTCCCGAAATAAATAACTGAATTGATAGTGCGGTTATGTCTCAATTATTTAGAGAATGAATTAGATTACTTTGATTGCCTGAATATTGCTTATTGAAATTTCAAATGTTTGATTTGCATTGTCAATTATATTTGTTTGAATTATTTTATCAATAATTCTAAAATTATTATTTAAAAAAAAAGATTGTCTGTTACCCTTTTCACCCAAATTTCACAATTAACAGACTGGTGGCAGCAACCAGATAAGGAAGCGTTGCGCCACGATCGAGCACATTATGCCAAAATTCGTATCAGTTGGTATATATTTTCAATAATTTCCAAAATCGGTCTCAGACCGCCGCGCTCTTCGATATTAAATTATTTCTCGCACCCCCTCTAGGGTTAAGAACAAATTTGGAAATGTCGACAACATGAAATTGCAAAGAAAACAAGTGGCAGAGCTGAACATAGGAGAATATAAACCACATTATTTGTGTTCGTTAATATAGATTCAAATATTAGAATTAGTTAGTTGAATAAATCGAGCAATTGTCAATTACTACGGTAAGTAAGATAATGAGTACAAGGGCAAGTTACATCACACCCTCGAAGGTTTGGGTGGATTGCACCCCATACCGAAGGTTTCCAGCGACGAAAACCACGCGGTACCAATCCGAGCAGTACAAAAAGACGAGTCACTCGGTAGAGCTCGATAGTAGTTGTGATCCTATTCACATTAAATCATCATTCATTTTTAATACAAAATAGACTATCATTAATACTCAACACAATCAATTCACGGTTCCTCGAAAAAATCACCGTTAAGCTCTTGTACCAAGACGCCACGCGTACAATTTGATAACAGAGAAATTCTGAACCGATACACCAAATTATCTGATACTTTGGGGAACATTACAAAATTTACGAAAATCATGTGAAAAGGAACGAGTTGGACATCTAGCGATGCCAATGTTAGCGTGCGGACTAGATTCACCTGATTGAGTACCGGTTTCGAGATTCTGCAATAAATATAATTATATATGATAAGATCACAAGTAAAATAGTACCAACAGTTAATTTTACTCCTGTGTGAGATAGAGAGTTAATCAAATATAAACAAGAAGAGGGCGAATTTGGTTATTCTATACAAATTGAAATTGCTGAACAGACTCAAGAAGAAAATAATTATTATCTGGAAAATGATAATATATCATACTTAGGATAAAATAAGAAGGGACCAACTAGTTTTTAGAATGTCATTGAGAATAAGAGCATTAAAGGAGTTCAACACTTTACCATACTCAGCTCACCCAGGACAAGATAAAAATGGTAACGCTAATAAAAATAAAACTTTATTGGCCAGGCATGAACCAAAATATTGTTAATTTTTGCAAGACAGGTCATATTTGTGATCAAAATAAAACATCACCACATCTAAATAAGGCGCCACTTCAAAAACACCCGGAAATCACAAAGCCATTTGAACGAACTCAGGTGGATATTGTTGAACCATTTGTAACATCAAAAAGTGAAAATCAGTATTTATTAACATTCCAGGATTATTTTTCAAAATATCCTGAGGCAGTTTCTATTCTATACAATATTCTAAACAATTTTTTTACAATAGCCAGGAAATTCGTTGACATCAATAATTACACATCATGGTGCTCCAAAAGAATAACTAATTAGATTTCACATCAGGGATAATGAAAGGTGTAGGCAAAATTTCAGGAATACAGAAAATCACATGTCAGAAATTACTGATTAAAGTCGCGAATTACCCCTTCATGCCGGAATAGATAATATTGACCCGCCGAATCATGAGCTCGTAAACTTCTCATTCGCATTTCTCCTCAACAGTTTCAGGCAGGTCGGATAGTGATTCGGATAATGATAGTGACGGTAATGAAGACGAGATCAAAAACCTTGCTTTCTACAACAATAATTATGAACCATGCACTTCTAAGCTTGAAGACGACGATTCTGTCTTTTTTTTTGATGGGAAAAGTGATAATCTTGACAACTAGTGGGATTTAGATGAAACTCACTCCCTTGCTTAGCTGCCTATGAAACTTCGTGCTGCTAAGTCGACTTCTTAGGGAAAGGACACAGCTCGTCTAACAACAGTTCCACCATTCACCTTCGATACTGGACTCCTTACGTTTATTAAAAATCTCAGTGAACCAAACTCATTTGATATCTTCAATTCATTATTTACTAATGAAATATTCGACCATGTAATGTTTCATACTAATTTGTAAGCCGAACAAGAATCATTAATTACCGGTAAGTCAAGTCATACCAAAAAAGAGATGAAGAATTTCCTGGGAATTAATCTTCTAATGGAAATCAAAAAATATCCAAGTTATATAGACCCTTGGAGTAAGACTACTGTTCTTTAAAATTAATGTCGTTACATCGCTTTGGATGGCTTCTCTCACATCTTACTTTGAATGACAATGTTGTGAACCCCAAACGTAGCGAAGCTAACTTTGACAAACTATACATAGTTGCACCATTTTTGAACCTTGTGAGAACAAAGTTTCACAAATGTCTTCAGTTTCACGTTAACGTTGCAATAAACGAATCCATGATTAAGTTCAAGGGTCGTTTGACAATCAAGCAATGTATGCCAATAAAACCCGTTGAAAGGGGGTAGAAAGTTTAGGTCTTAGCAGATGAATCTGGATATTGCTGGAACTTTGATACAGTAGAACCCCGATATCATGAATATCGGGTAACGAAAACCTTCGGCCAACGTGAACAGCGTTTTTCATTGCATTAGCCACCGTAAAACGTAAACACGAACCTTTTTGCTAACGTGAACATTCAATTCACGTTAATTCGAGACTTTTATCGTTCTCAGAACTGCAACATCAGACACTAATGCGCCACAGGGTAGCCGTGACAATTGTTTCAGCTTTACTTAACTGCATGACACAATATAGTGCACATTATTTGTTTAGCAATTGATCTTTTTTTCAATGTCCATGAAAAAACCGAAGTGCCTGACACTTCGCGAAAAAGCTCTTGTTATTGGAAAGCTTAATAATGGTTAAACTGTAACAAGTTCATCCCAGAAATACGGTGTGGCAAAATTTACAATCTGTAAGATAAAAAACGAACAAGCAACCGGGGAGAAGAAGAACGTTAAATAGCTCAGAACTACCAAAGATGGAAAAGAGACTATACCGCTGGTTTATAACTCAACGAAATAAAAATCATGTTGTGACTGGTGAGATGATAAAGGAAAAAGCAAAATTATTACATTCTAAAATAAAGGAAAGTCCGAACAAATTTACTGCTAGTGAAGGTTGGATACAAAGGTTTAAACGGCGTTTTGGTATTAGCTTTTTAAGGATTTCTGGGGAAAACTTTCCTAGCAACCGGAACTTGTGGAACCTTTTAAAACTGGAATTCAAAAACTGAATCGAATAATAAGGTCTCACTTTGGACCAACTTTACAATGCTGAGGAAAGCGGATCATGTTGGAAACTTCTGCCAGATAGGACATTTGTTTCGTCAACAGGAAAGACGGCTCCTGGTCAAAAAACCAAAAAGCAGCAAATAACTTTTTTGGGTTGCACCAACACTACTGGAAACCATCAAGTAGAACCATTGGTTATCAGTAATGCCAAAATGCCACGAGCATTTAAAAATTTTGCTTGTCCTGTGGATGATGACTATTCCAAATCAGCATGGATGACAGCAGCCATCTTCAAAAGTTGATTTCACCTGGCTTTTCTACCGCAAGTAAGCTTTTTTTAATGCATTGGTTTTGCATTGAATGCACTTTTTTTATTCTCGTTGTAGGTTAAACGTTTCTTGAGAAGTAGGGGGCTCGAGAACAATTTACTTACGTGAAAAGTACCGGTTTTATTTTATTTACGGTATCGAGGTTCTACTGTGAATTCATATTGCCTTATTACTACATACGTGATGCTTTATTTACACTGAATTTCCTTATCAAATCCAGTAATCTCAACATTCCAAAAATCCGGTACCACCTGGTCTTATACAGTGCCGGATTAGTGAGACTCTACTGTGAAACCAACAATTCCGATAGCGGAGAGACTTTCATCAATACCGCTAATTGAGGAAACCACTTGAACGTCTTGGATCGCGTTAATAACAAATTACGTTCAAGCAAACACAATTGTACTCGGGGAAAGTCACTACTTTCATTGAATTGTCAAAGTCAAAAAGCTGATCATTTCACTATAACTGAACCGTTAGCAAAAACTGTTGAAATAATCGATATCCCAATGGGATTGACAAAGCTTATCAAGCTCTTGAACTCATGGTTTCCTTCAATGGGACGTTTTGTTGAACTATTATCTAATACTGTAATAGTTTCGACTCGCTTGCAATCTTCACACCAGATTTGGATCAAAACACCATTTTCGATATATAATAATAAGTTTCCATCTCCGCGAGATAACAAATGATCAAATCTGACTGATAGTTTATATTTCCTTATCGCACAACTGAACCATCATCCAAGTCTTATGAACATAAGCTGGATCCCCCATTGAACTGGATAACATTGAATATATTTCTTCAATTAATTATTTTCTTCCTCATTTAATCAATTTATTTTTCAAAAATTCAAACAAAAGTTTTTCATCCGTTCCCTTTTCTCCTTACAACCCTTCCCCCCCTTCCAAAAAAAAGAGCCAGTAAGATCTTTGGACCTCTTAACATCAGTGTTGTTTATAATTTTTCTCTCCCACTTTTTGATTTCACATTCAACAAAGACAAAACTCTTCCACTTGATAGAGGCGGTATTTACATACTACACTGTGATTGTGACAGATTTAATAATGGCAATACTGTTAGAAATTTCAAAGCTTACAAAAAGGAGCACTCGAGATGTATCAGACTTCAAACTTTGAACAGGTCTACATTTACTGATCGTGTTGTGTCATCCAACTGACACTTCAATAATATCGGCGTACTTAATAATTATAACACCTCTTTCGATTTGGATTTTATTAGATAATTTCACATTTCCTATTTTCACAGTAATTGTCCAGACGATTTGATTGATTATATGACACAATTTTAATTTCAATATTTTAAATAAGATCAATCAATGTTGTTTTGACTTATAAATATGAACTTAGAACCTTGCTCTCTTTGCTGTACTCTGGTCATTTAATGAATTCAATATCAATTTTTGTAATCTGCCACTTTGAGACTCTTCTATTTCAATCTGTCGTTCTATCATTTTTATAGCTATTCTGGCTTCACCGTTTGAAAAATGTGGCTGATTTTTCTAATTTTTTTATTACTTTGTAATGAATTTACTGTGTTTTTTTCGCTTCATTATTAATTCAATTTTGAGAAATTAATTACAAGCACCTGTAAATGCCCTTACATCAACATAGCTGAGGCTAGGCACGGAAATTTTCGAGACTGAATCGCAGAGAGACGACCATCATATTCAGGACCTGCGATATTAAGATATGAAGCTCATCTCGACTACTGCAAAATTAACTGACATTCAATAGAGGCAAATAAAGTATATGAAACATGAGCACAATACCAAAAATATTGAAATAGTTTAATGAGAACTGTCGCAACAATAATTTATGGAGTGATAAATTGGGCGTCCCCAAATATTACACCATGTCTAATCAATGCTCTTATTCCAATCATGTTTTTCACTGTTCAACCAATTCTCACAAGAACAAAATCAATTTTAAAATACTTAATTTCTCATCATTATGGTGCTAGGCCAGCATTTTTCTGTGGCCCAGTATCGATCCGCAGAAAATATAAGAATGAATCATCGATTTTTCCGGACTTGAACAGACACTTCCTCACCAGAAAAACTGTTCCTGTTTTTTGTTGCTTTTCCTTGGAGATGGAAAGCGCAAAAATATTACAAAGTTTAACAGCCCCTAGTAGAAAATATTTGAAAAAGGCTGTGCTAGACTGACCATTACAATGACTTTTACATATAATAATGTATGTATTAATCTCTCTGAGTTTACTTGCAATGCTCTTGTGAGGATTGAAAAGTTGGTAGATATCGATATTAATTTTTATAGAGCTCAATAAACATAAATAATTGCGATAAAACAGAGATTTCAACTGTACAAACTCCGGGGAAAATACTAGCTACGGAGGGGCAGAAGAGAATGGTGTCTATCACAAGTTGAGAGAAGAAAAACATCACTTTTTTGGGTGCAATGAGAGAGGCTGCTGCTGGACAAGTCATTACAACAATTTTTGTTTTTTCTACGAAGAGGCTGACTCCACTACTCGAACAGAATGGTCCAACAGGAGCTCTTTACGAATGCTCAGAAAACGGTTGGATTAATGAGAACCTCTTTTTTGAATGTCTTTTGCACTTCAAATACCACGCTAAACAGTCTGCGAATGCACCTGTACTGTTGATACTAAACAATCATGCTAGTCATATATCCCTTTCCATCTATGACTGTTACAAAAAAAATTATATCCATATGCTACCGCACACGCAGCCTCTGTATGTTTCTATCTTTGGACCACTAAAAGCAGCGTACAAATAAAATGTGACTTATTTATGAGAAGCCATCTCGTAGAAAACCTAACACCTTATGACGTAGCATCCTTGGTGGAGAAAGCATTTAATATATATGTATGCATTAGTAACAGCATATCTTTTGGTTAACGGGAGGAGAACAAATGTAATTATTTTTTTCTTAAGACAGTATTCGCTATTTGTTGAATTGATACTAATAATTAAATTAGGAGATTTTGCATTTAAAACGCTGTCAGAGTATATTTAGAAACAAATGAGGGCTCAATCATTTTTGTTTTTTTAACTAAAATTCTAACGTCAATGTGAATGTTATTGCATCTATTAGCAGAAGAGAATCTGGATTTAGAGCCATTGATATTTTCTCAATAAATCCTTAAGTATTTTCAGAAGATTCTATTGCTTCTGGGATTCTCAATCTGACTATAACAGTTCAATATTGTGATATATTTATTTTATTTTCAACTACAGATGTAGTGCAAGATTCAGTGGGTCAGAGCAAGAGGATGAATTAGTTCTTGGCACATCAAACCAAGTAGAACTCACTTCGTCAACACCTCGACCCAATAAGTCGTCTAATAAGGTATCTCATAAAATTGCCAGAAAAAAACACCTTCACTACAAGGCAGTGTCGAAAAAAGGAGCAGCAAACCACAGTCTCAATTTCGACGCCCATCAAAGAAAATTCAGCAGAAATAGAAAATGAGGAGACAAGAAAATCACAACAAAGCCAAAGAAAAAAAGAAATGGAAAGGTAAAGGCCCAGGAAAGAACAAAATGGCCAAGAAAAAACTGGTTAGGGTGAACGTGTGCGTTTTACAAATGATCGAAGGGCTTGAGGGAAAAGGTCATGTTTATTTCGACAACTTTCTCACTACGAAAGATTTGATGGCTTCGTTGCAGACAAAATTGATTTACTAGTGTGGAACGGTACGATCAAACCGGAAGTACCTTCCAAAAAATCTGAAAGATGACAGAGATCTCAGTCACGGCGATTATGATTGGTTGACTTGTGAAAGTACAATCTGTTGCATCAAATGGAAAGACAAAAGAACAGTCCAACTGCTTTCTTCAAGCCGATCACCAACTGAGCAGCTCGTTGTCGGGAGAACAGAGAAAGATGGGGTATAACAGAAGTCAATTGTCCAAAATCTGTGATCGATTTGAGGCAATACATGAGGAGTGCTGATAAAGCAGATCTGCTGAAATCGTCCTATGGCATTGATAGAAGAGCTAGAAAATGGTATCACAGGGTATTTCGGCATTTTTTAGACACAACGGTACATACATGATTTTCAAGCACAAAACTAAATTGCTTATGAGCTTGGAAGTTTCACGTTAAGAGATTATCCATAGTTTGATTGGAGCATCTGTTAGAAAATTCTGAGGAAAAGCTTTCTCTGGGGCAACTGCTGCTCCACAGTACAAACCCTATGTATCGATGGATAAACGCAAAAATTTTACAAATTATTTAATAAAAATTAGGTAGAGAAAATTTGTTGGAAATTGAATGAGGAAATTTGTTGAAGTTTGGAAAAAGCAAACGGAAAATTAGTAAAAAAATTAAAGAAAAGTAAACGGGAAGATTCAAGAAAAATTTCGATGATTCGAATAATAGAACTCCGTCGGGAAATTTAGTAGAGATTTCGGAAATTAAACGAAAAATGCAAAGATCCCAATCAAACACCGCAAATTCCCTACGAAACATCCCCGATAGAGGATGGAAAAATTATAAGGACCACTTAGACCAAGTACATGGAAGCAGTCACATGACCATGAGGCGCATCATTACTTTGACGCCTAAGCAAAAAACCCTCCTACGGCCAGGGGCAGAGGACCGGCCTGAAGGTACCGCTAAGGAAGTAAAGAAGAAAAGAAGAGAGCTCGAGAGTAAACTCTCTATTAAACATGAACAACTATGGTTCGACCATAACCCTCACCCAAATTTTGTCAGATAAAAAATTTTGATAAATTTTGAAAAAAATAAATTTGGATTGACATACTTACTTTTAAATAAACAAAAAAAATCTTTGTTTTTGTTTAACTATGATCAGGTGCATGAAATCCTACTAAATTACCTTTCCTATGACGTTTTTTTTTTTTTTGGAGTAAAAGCAAAACACACTCTTGAAGGAAAACAAAGGTAACTATTACTTTAAACTATTAATCAATTGAATAAAGAATTATAATCAAATATAACATTAGATAAGAAAATGTAATAGATTGAATTGTAGACAATGTCAAGTGCAATGATCCTTAAAGTAAGATGGATGATGGTTGTACAGCCATAAAGCGTATGACTGTAAAGGGTTGCAGTTGAACACCACTGCTATTCCACTACGTGACGTTGCCCCGTGTCCGAGTAGGAGAGACTACGAGACAAAAACCTTGGAGGTACAGGTGTTACAATTAAACCGGTACAAAGGACAATTTGTAAGAACGTGTTTAGTGACAGTGCTTCGACAGATCTATTATTGTGGCATGCATAGCCACATATCAGCAGTACATAATGGATTTAGTGAATTTGTTGAGCCGTTAGCCAGAGAAAAATGTAAAGCGGTGCATTGAAGTAAAAATGCTATCAATATACAATAATAATATCAATAAATTAGTGGTCAATGCAACAACCAGAGCTTCAGTGACTATGTATGGACCGTTAGATATGAACGGTAATTGTCATGGAGCAACATTTATTGAAGATGGGAAGACTAGGGATAGAGTCGTAGTACAAGCCGTTTTAAAAATCGAATTAACGGAATATTTTGCGCAAGTGCAACTAGAATCAAATGAAGTACATTTAAGAAACCAAATTATGTGTCAATATACAAACGGGTACTGTATAGATTCAATTTACGGTGAAAGGGTGTGAGCAGATAACAGAGATTGTGCTATAGACAACCACTTGTTTTGTTCATTAGTTATTTTGATATTTTATATTTGTGATCGAGTTAATTCTGTAACACGCTGGATGGGACATTTAGTATATTTTAGATGAGACACTCAGTATATTTTAGATGAGACTCAGTATATTTTAGATGAGACACTCGGTGTATTGAAGATGAAACACTCGGTATATTTATAATCATTGAATTTTTTATAATTAATTGATCGCTTAATTTAGTTTTCATGTATCGAAAAAATTCAAGGTAACAAAAGCAGCATGATGACACGGTTGTCAAGACTGAACCGTTAATTTTATTCATTTTTCGAGTGAAATTGGACTTAAGATAACAAAAAATGTCTCAAGTATTGCCCATTTAATCTCTACAAAGTAACCAAAATTCATCAAGAGCTTTGAGTAATGTTGATGGATTATTTTTTATTTTTGGATGGTTGGGATCCGCCCTCAATCATGAGAACATAATAAATTTAATTGGCCAAAGTTTTAATAAACACCCAAAAAAGGTGTTGTCAGGACCCGATTAAGAGAGTTTCTAATTAGCCCTATATAAGTCAAAACTTGGTGCTCTCGCGGAACTAGTGGTACATGTACGTGATAAGAATTTGAGAAGTGTCAAGAAAATTACTTTCAAAATCAGTTTTTTTTGGTTGAAATAAATTGTTGAAAATTTTCAAAAAGTTAAGTTCTGTTTAGAAAATCCAAGTGTTGACTCATACGTGAAAAGGAATTGCTAGAACGACCGACCCCCCTTTACTGGTAATGTACAATTGTTTCATTGTTTAAATGTTATTTCAATTATTACAAAATAATTGAATTAAATTTTATTAGTTCTACATATATTTTGCATAAATTCTTTTTCCCCGGAGTGAGTTATCAAATTAATATTGCCGATTGTGTCTCAATTAACTAGAGAATAAATTAGATTATTTTAATTAACTAATTATTACTTATTAAAATTTTAGTTGTTTGATTCACATTGTCAATCGTATTCGCTTGAATAATTTTATCAATAAATATCTATTTTAAATAAATATTTAAAAAGGGATTGTCTGCTACCGTTTTTCCACAAATTTTCCAAATTAACAGACTGGTGGCAGCAATGAAATGTCTGTATGTACGAGAAAAGTTGTTGGTGCCCTTTTATCGAAGAATACAGGAAACATTCAAATTTATATAATGTACAAGAATCGGAACCTCCGAAAACAATCCTAGGAGACAATAGTTGAATACTTTAAACGTTTGGTGGCGAATGTAACGGCGCATGATATACAAACAAAATTCCAGGCCCTAAAACAACATGCGATAGACGTCGATAGTAGTATCGCAAATGCAAATAATCCCAAGTCGATTAATTTACCAAGAGATGATTCTATTCTACCATCGCGATTAGCACCAGAAGAATCAACAGAAAAAAAAGAAAAAGGCGCGAAAGATAGCGAGCTGTTGCAGTCCCTAAATGGGAATTTGAAAGTTCTCACGAGAACTTTGAGTGAGGCCATAACAACTGAGCCTCAACCCTAGCAAACTGAGAATGAGGTGTTCGCGCCCTACGTGAAAACAAAACTCGATACAATAGCGAATATGGATATGAAAAAGAAGGTAAAAGCGGAAATGATAGCATTACTAAATAAAACCCTTAAAAAAGTCGAGTGAAAGAAATAATTTATGATTGTATCACTGAAGTTTAATTCAATTTTACTTGCCAATACATGTACATAAAAATTAGGTAAAACAATTGAGCATTACCTCTTATTTGGCTTGTTTTATTATTAATGACCTGTTTAATTATATAAGCATAACCAACCAATGTTATTATTGGATCATGTACTTTGTTATTTGTATTCAATTTTTTTTTTTTTGATATTGTTTTTTAAAATTTCTCATGTATTATTGACTAGGTCAGGTCAGATCCCATCCACATTAATTATATTTCAATTTTCTTGTTGCTCCAAAATTTCGATTGTTTTGGTCAGGTCAGGTCAAGTCAGGTCAGGTTAGGGCACAACCGACTAAATACAGACCAATTTGTCTCATTAACGTGAGAGCGAAAGTCGCTTATGGATGATAAAGAATGAATTACAACTGGCTGATGGGAAAACCTAGGCTTTATTATTCCATAAACATCTTCATCGTAAGAGAATGAATTTTGTAGTTTGAAACATTATTGTTACTCCGGTAGAGTACATCGACTACTTGGGGATCACACAATAAGCTCATATTCGACAAGCATACAAGCAGAGCCGAGTAGACGAAAAAGCGACTGAATTAATCGCTGCATCAAATAAATTGATGCCAAATTTCGATAAGCCGCAGGTTAAGTAACGTAGAATTATAGGAATGGTTGTGCAATCAATCATACTTATGGCGCGCCAATTTATAACAGATGCGGAAATACTTTATTTTGAATCTTTACAGTGATGCGCTAAACAAAACTCTCCAATGCGTAATTCCCGAACTATTTATTGATTCCTGAGATAAAACTAAACGGAGTACAGGAGTACACACGATTGAAATGATTATTTGTTATTGATCGAAACGGTAGATTTCAGGTGGGACAGCACTGCAAATTCAAATGTTTAATTCGTCCGCAGAAAATGCTAGTTTCTTTATGATGTTCAACATTGTAAACAATAAGTATTTACTTTCTTGAACGCTTGAGTTTACAGTGAGATGACATCTGTCATAGGTGTCTCTATCGTCGACATCAATTGTCAATTATTGTTACCGGTAGTTGTCTGTATTCTGTGTCAGTTTCCATTGTAATTTATGATTGAATGTTTGATTGGCGAAAAAAAAACCTATTGAAGTAAATATTAATTATTTTGCATTGCTTAAAATGTCAAGTAATTCTGATAGTGACACACCAGTCGCTCCTAGGAAAGCTGAAGAAGTACAGAAATCGAAATCATTACAAAAATATAGACCAGAGTGCGAAAAACAATACGACTGAATAATAAGTGATCCCCAAAATAAAAATGGTGCAAGATGTATTCTTTGCACGGTGAATTTGACAATCGGTTCAGCTGGCATTGGACAGGTTAGTGAGTTAACTTATATACACCTGTTGTGTTATGTGTTATAAATAAGATGGAATAAGCTATTGTAGTTTATAATTTCGCAATTATTAGGTCCATATGCTGTAGAAAGTGTTATAAATGATTTAAATTTTTCTGTGACAGCTTGTAGGAGAAAAGAATTACAAAGATTTGTCCCTATGGTTGATGGTGAGTTTCATGAAATTAAACGGCATATTGGTAACTCGTAAGTTGTCCTTACTTCCAGCCATCGACACATTTTTACTTAGTTAGGCGCCAATATGTAATTAATTTGAGTTCAAGTGATGACTACTCAACAATTATACAAGAATTATCAAAGCTGAGTGACCAACAGGACCAACCATGAAGTCGTTGAAATTTATCAACACTTTTCAAGCCACATGTTGAAAATATATTCAATAAAATGAGAAAACTTCTGAAAGGAAATTCTGTAACTATATTGGATGTGTTTAATATTATGGATAATTTGAAAAATGAATTAGAATAAAGTAAAACTGATAAGTACTTCGGTTATGAATCAAGAATAAGATTACAGAGAACTGAGAAGGCATCACCTGAAATGGTCAATACAATTATCAACAATTTCTCACTTTTTACTGATTTTCATACAAGATATTTGAAAATATGGTTCGATTTTACCGAAGATAACTGGCTTTCAATACTTTGCAACATATCTTTGCAAAATGATATTGAATTCAAACATTTTTAAACGGTAGTCACAAAGGCTAAATTACTAGACAGATTGAATATTGAGATGGATGATTTATATTACGAGTCAATAATACTTAAAGAAATCTACTAATGATAAAAGAAAATGTTTAGAAAGGAATAATACTGAAAAATGGCAATACATACTTAAAAATGCGTGTGATAGCTTGCCAAATATAAAAAGAATTCTCATATTTGCTCTCTGTTCCCGGCACCTCAGTTTTCACTAAGAGAGTTTTTTCAGTGATGAATATGAAGTGGCGGGAAGAGAGAAACTGATAGTCGTCAAATTTGATAGAAAATGAACTATTTAATTTCTTGGATCTAAACTTATATTATAAAGCAAGCTATGAAAAGTTCACTGAATACCCAAAATTGTTAACATGTGCTAAAAGCACAAAAAAATATGTATTCAAGACAATAAAAACT
Organism: Stenodera caucasica; assembly: GCA_037414795.1. Classification (NCBI taxonomy): domain Eukaryota; kingdom Metazoa; phylum Arthropoda; class Insecta; order Coleoptera; family Meloidae; genus Stenodera; species Stenodera caucasica. Next base: position 10,951 of record JAZBGZ010000432.1, on the reverse strand, counting down.
TAAATTTGAAAAACACTTTTTCTTTCTTGCAAATACTTAATTTTTCTTATTTGAAATATTAGATACGTTATTTCACGAGACCCCCATCATTGCTGCGCGTCTCTCAAATTGCGCTTGCGCAGTTCCGTTTGTAACATGTGATTCATCTCGTGTATTCTTTCACGTGTGATTATACGTAGATATCACATACCTATGTTGTGTTAATCTTTTGGTACGGTATCAACGACAATGCCAGTTATGTGCAATATTTGTGAAGATATTAAGCTCACAAAGTAAACTGAACCGACACTCTAAGAATCTGCATAGTATTACACCTAATGCAATTTTTTACGACAAAAGTGTTTTCAACCATATATGTCTTGAAAAACTGTGCATTTATTCATTCAGGTACAATTGTGATTTAATCAACTATTTGAAAAGTAAACATTTCTTCAACATTGAGGAAAAAGTTGAGATATTTGCAAATTTAGAAGGTAGGAAAAATGAATAGGTTTAAAATCCTTGAATTTGGACAAAACCTGTTATTTTAGAATTTAAGGAGTGAAAAATTTAAATAGAAAATACAGAAAAATGTAATTATGTGATCACTCGAGGAATTCAAAGACTTAGTTCTGGCGATAAAAAGACTTACTACGTCTGTAACCGTTCTGGTAATTATAAAAACAGTGTAGTCGAAAGAACTACAAAATCTCAAGGCACTGGTAGGCTAAATAGAGCGTGCTTAAGCCAGATGAATATGATGAAAAAATCCAATGGAAGCATGATTGTTGAGCGACAGAAATCACATTTTGGTCATTCTCAGGATATTCAACACTTACGAATATCTAAGGAAGATAAGAATATTATAGCTAATAAACTACTTCAGGGAGTAACTAAAGAAAGGTATTTACTAATCATTATATAGAATATAATTTATTAAAAGTAATTTCTTGATATATTCTTGTAGGATCTTAGATTCATTTTGTACAAAAATTTAGACTGACATGAAGAAAGCAGATCTTGTAACAGTAAAAAATATAGAAAATGTTGAACGAGACTTCAAATTGTGTTTGGGACAGGCACAAAAGCACAAAGATGATACAGTGAGCATTGATTTGTCTTATACTATAAGAGGCAAGGAGAAAATAAGGATTCATTTGAAAAGAATGATTTTTGCTTAATTATTATGAATCATTATCAATAACTAATGCTAACCACTTTTGGCCAAGATATAATAGCTATAGACAGCACGCATGAATTGAACCAATATGACTCTGAGTTAACAACTATAATGGTTGTCGATGTTTATGGCAAAGACTTTACCTGTGACATATACAGTGTGAAACCATAACGGATAAATTCGATAACTTCGTTAGCATTAGTTTTTTGGAAAAAATCTCGAAGGGGTAGAGCGATTTAAATTATGAGACATTATACTACATCATTTGCATTTTGTTCAGAGTGATAACGCCATCAATATTTTTTTTTTAATGACAACCCATATTTTTTATAATTGATTTTGGTAGTACTTTGTATTGTCTTTTTGAATTTGTAAAAATTTTATTATGTTACAATTGAAACAAATTGAGAAAAACTGTCTCAAAGCTTGAATATTAAAGATTTGTCAAATTTACAAAATGAATCATGTGACCGTACAAAAAAAAACGTTATTAGGTACTAATATTCAAACTTTGAGACACTTTTTCCCAATTTTTTTCAATTGTAACAAAATGAAATTTTTAAAAATTTAAAAAGAGAATTTAAAGTACTACCAAAATCAATGATTAAAAATATGGGTTGTCAATAAAAAATAAATTGGTGACGTCATCACTCGAAAAACAAATGACCTAACGAAATAAAAATGGTGTAGTAAAACGTCTAAAACTTATCATCGCTATACCCCTTCGAGATTTTTCCAAAAAACCAATTCTAACGAAGTTAACGAATTTATCCGTTACCTTTATTCCACACTGTATGTTCACTAATAGGAAAAATACTTCCGTGAACGTAATTTTATTTCACACTGTCAAATCACAAGTGGGAATTTTGAGAACAAAAACGTTCATGTCTGACATTGCAGAGGTTTAACCAACTTTATTGCTCATGGCATGTTGACCGAGCTAGGCAGACTAACTTAACTAACAATAAGATCAACAATAAGGAAAAACAAAGCTTGGTTTACAAGAACATCAAAGTTTTACAACAAAATATAGAAAGTAAATTATTTATAGACAAATTAAATACTGCGATAGTTGATTTGCTCACAGATCCCGATACCAACAAATTTGGTGTTTACATTCAAGAATATTATTCGAAGAATTTTGAAAAATGGGCCTACTGCTTTTGAAAAACCTGTAGCATGAACACAAATATGATTCTTGAGAGCATGCATGAAAGTATCAAATATTTTTATTTGAATCGAAAAACGGTCAAGAGATTGGATAAAGGATTGCATGCAGTTCTCGAATATACAAAAAATAAGATAGTGAGTAGTAATTAAAAATAAAATTAAATCGTTTCTAAAAGAATTTATTTGCAGGTGGATAGATTAATTAAGCAAATTAAAGTTGAAAATACAGGCCAAAAAAGAGACATTACCAAACGACATAGAACAAATGTTTCTGTCCAGACTTTTTCATTAGGTTCACGATTCGCAAACACATTCATGCTTTATCTATCAGCTTTGAAAACAAATTAGGAACCAAAAACAATTATTCACTGAGTGAGTAAGTGAATAATATTCAAATGTGCTTATCACAATCAAGTAATGAAATAAGTAACAGGAATGATATAAAATAAAAATCAACTAATAAATTGTCTTCATTAAATGCTAAAATAGCAACTGCTGATGTTGCCAATGGTAATGAGGATGTCTTATCACAGATGCTTTCATATAAAAGAAATGCAAGTAACCTCCTAGATTCAAAGAATTTCGAATCAAGCAGATTTGTACCCACTTTAGAGGAGTCGTCAAATAAAAATGTAACTAAACAGTTGTCATTCCATTCAACGAAGAAACAGCGTTCAACCAAAGCAAGAGAAAAGAAACCTAATAGAACAGAAATATAATAATATAAATATATTTAAATTGTTTTGTTATATAATTATGTAAAACGTAAAATGGAGGAAACTTGAACTAATCATTTGGTGTTTTAAAATGATTTATTCAAAATCAATTGAAATTCTATATATCTATATAATAATATATATTCTATATTATTGTGAGGCACGTTGGCTTTCTCGTGCCAAAGTACTTCAAAGGGTGTTTGAGCTAAAAAAAGAGATCGCCATATTTCTTACTGATAAAAATAGAGATGAAGCAAACTTGTTTTATGACACGAAATTCCTTGTAAAACTTGCGTATTCAGTTGATATTTTTCAAAGACTCAGTACTTTGAATAAATCAATGCAAGTACCTCAAATTCATGCTTTTACGCAGAAAGACAAGATCACTGCATTTATGAAAAAATTGGAACTGTGGATAATAAGTTTGAAAAATAATCACTTTGACATGTTTCCCACTTTTAAAATTACCTGTCTTGCTGATGAAATAGAAGAAAGTAAAGTTCTTATTAATAATCATTCGACCGGTCTATGGAAGCAATTCTCGTTTTACTTTAAAGATCTTGACATGTCCAAATATGAATGGATTAGAAACCCGTTTGTGATTGAAAAATATGATGATTTTGGCCTTACGACAGCAGAGCAGGAAATGATAATTGACTTATCTAGTGATAGCACATTAAAGCAGATGTTTTAAGACGAAAATAATATTGTTACGTTTTGGCTACGAGTAAAGGACGATTTTCCTACTTTGACAAACAAAGCTTTAGAAATTTTATTGCCATTTGTAACATCTTACCTATGTGAAACTGGTTTTTCTACAGTAGCTGTCTTAAAAACAAAGTATCGATCTCGCTTAGTGATTGAAAAGGAACTGAGAACCGCGATTTCTTCAATGATACCACGGTTTGAGAAAATTTGTGCTGAAAAACAAGCTCAACCGTCGCATTAAATTTTTATAATGTTGTATTAATTATATATTCTTTTTTTTGTATTTTTGTAAGATTTGTTTTTATTACATTTAAGATTATTATTTCTTATAATAAATAATTATTTTTTTATGTATATTTTCACATAATATTGTATATTATTTTGTAGCCCATTGAATAAATTATAATATCAGTTGAGTATTTATGAAATTAGATTGTTAGAAAATTTAAGGGGGCGCAACAATTTTTTTTTAAAGGGGGGCACAGGTACAAAAAGGTTGGAAACCACTGCAATAAATGATCTCTTGAGTGGCAATAAAGTAGATTTTATATCGAATGATGGCAATCATGATCATAAATTTATTCAAATTGTTTTGTTATATAATTATGTGAAACGTAAAATAAAGTAAACTTGAACTAATCATTTGGTGTTTTAAAATGATTTATTCAAAATTGATTAAAAAGGCTCAGCGTACAGAAGAGACAATTGGTACTAAATGTAAATTATAAAATAAATAAAACAATGCAGTACGATTTATTTTTGAATGTTTAAAAAACACGCCAGAAAGATACGCGGCGCAGTCGCAGTTTGAGGGAAGCGACGCGATAATGAGGGTCTACAACCAGTACCCGCAAGCAACCACGCTACCAAAAAAGTATTTATTCATAAAAATCTTCAAACTTGAAGACTAATAATTTTTGCAATTTGAAACGCCTTGGAAAACGAGGGCAATAGGAAAAAGTCGTTAGCCGCGGAATTTTGCGAAGTTATACAAGATTTTGGTCCATTCTCCTTCAAGAAATCAACCACCCAACCCCCACACACCCGTATTTTGATAAGTCCAAAATAATTCAATTGATTGTGAAAATTATTTTAATAATTATTAGAAAAATCGTTGAAGTAATTTTACCCCTTGCATTATTTTGCATACACTCATCCTCGAAGTTATACGCGTTCAAAGATTTCAATTACTAGAACTTACAGCGCTGTATATTACAATTGATGGTGAAATTTTGATTTGTTTATTCTCATTCGAATGCAAGTGTCAAGTTCATCTGAGAACAACCAACCACAAAAATTTAACAGAAATATCAAAATTTGACTTACCAATAGAAGATACTGGAACTTTCAACTTAGAAAGATGACGTGCTATCGATTATAACTGAACATCCTGCAAAAAGTTGAAAGAAAATTATTTCTGAACATTATTAATTGCAAAAATTTAATCCACTATTTAACTTTAGTTCTAATCACCAAATAGATTAGCAAATTTTTTTGCGTAGTAAGATCGAAACAAAATAATTATCCAGAAAACCGATTAGCATTTCTTTTTTGTTTAAAAATAAAGAAATAAAAAAGTAAGACTAAAAACTGCCATAAATAAAAAAAACAACACGATTGGTCATTTCTAAAGGCCTCGTCCATTGCATTAATTAGCACTTGGCGAGAGATTATGATTGAAGCGGAATACGATAGTGTTGTACTAACCTTCAATTAACGTTGTAAGTAATTGTATATTCAGAACGACTTTTTCCCAATTATTTTCTTACAATTTTGTCGACCACCTTTAAAAACAAAACGTAGGTAATTAACATTAGGAATAGAACAATTTATTAACTTGTTCAGAATCAAAAATAAGATATTAGCTACCTTTTTTAAGACATGTGTGCATCAATTTGAACGTGAAATATCTAACTGCATTTAAATTAATTACTGTTTGAAAAAGTAACACCGTTTTATAAACCACGCACTAACACGATTCAAGATGGATGCCAAGAGACAACAGACAACTTTGTTGATCAATTTATACTGGAGAAATTTAAACCGCGCAGGTCTGAGCTCAATGTCACAACGAGGATCCCAAGGCGGATACTACACGATCAAGTAACTATTGTTGGATTCTCTTGGGCTAAAATTGGGAAACAAAAATATTCGTTCAAATAATGAGAGTACAATTTACAGTGAATTATGATGGTGTTATCAGATATTGATATTTGGTAATTTTCATTCTCAATAGAAGTATACAATGAAAATCAGAAACAATTATTGAACGAATCATTTTGTTTTGGGCATCAATGAATTTCACTTCTCGAACTCAAAATTCTCCAAGCTTTTTTTTTATCACTGACGGGAAAATAAGGTAACGATCATTTATCAACATGCACGTAACAGCCTTCTTATACTATGTTAATGATCGTTTATTTTGGTTGGATGGAAATTAGGAAAGTCGTTTTCAATTTCACACACTTCCAAAATAGCTCTTCTGTCAATTTTATTTCTCAGATAATCTTTGAATGATTTCTTTGGGAATTTTGAAAGTTGCTTTCCAGTTCTTCAAAATATGAAGCCATTACATCAACAATTTAACTGGAACAGACTGTATGTTAGATTGGGGAATAAAATTTTTGTTACTTCAGTTGATATTCTCAATAAATTTAGCGTCTTTTTTTGGTACAGTTCTATCATTCTTTTATGATGAAATGTTAATTAATCAGTGTACTACAATATAGGCACAAAATAAAATTTCCTAATCGAAAAGTTCAATTTTTCAGAGTATAAAAATTCGAAAAACTAGGAAAAACCAGATATGACTATCTAAGTAACAAAATTATGAGTTTTGATTTGAGTCTTTATCTGGATTTTTATTTCTTTTTTTTGTGTTTCTTTTCACTAATATCCACTATTTTCTACGGCAAAGATAAGAAAAAATAATCAGTTTCGTTCTGGAATAAAAATGAAGATAAAAACAAGGAAAGGTGTGTAACTTGGTGCACGCGATAAAAGTGAAACTTCTTTGCAGTGCCGGATTTAGGCTGAATGGCCCCCGGGGCCAAATCGAAATCTAACGCCTCCCTCCCTCCATCTTCAAAGACCAAAAAAACAAAGTCAAATTTCAGAGATTGCTTTTATTATTAAAAGTCTAAACTCAATAAACTCAAACACAATACAAGTATTGCGAACGATTCCTGTAAATGGGCATTATATTTCAGTTACATTCAACTTTACGTGCTTGAATTGCTGCAAAATCATCAATAACATCTTTAGAGCTTCGGTTATTAGCGATATCAAATTCAATAGATATATCAGTTAAATCAGTCAGCCTTTCCTGACCCATCGATGATCTCAGATAGTTTTTTAGTAATTTGAGTTTACTGAATGATCTCTCTGCGGATGCAGATGCTACCGAAATTGACAAAAAAATTCTGTAAGCTATTTTCATGTTCGGAAAACTATCAGATAAATCAAAATCATGTATCAACTGAAGAATTTCTAAATGATTCATATTGTCAAAATTTTTCTCAAGTAACTAAAGAGGTTCTTTGCACTTGTTACTTCAGTTATAAATCCCTTTTCATCTAAATCAGAACTGTAATGAAGGGCGATATTAGCACTACAATCCTCTAAATCTTTTTTAGTCATAGTTGACAAGTTCTTTCCCGTTGAGAAGATGAAATTGTCGGCCACTTTCTTAAGCTGAGTAAACCTCCTATCGAGCTGGTTAATAATTAAATCAAAGGCTGCAATATAAAGTCTTAAAATTTTCACTTTCAGAAAAGGTTGGGCCTCTATCTTGCTCCTCGTAACTGAATTGTTTTGGAATTTTCCGTTATCTTTTCTCTTCAAAACTCGCTATAACGTTTGATGTGGAAGCCAAGTCAGCTCCTTCCGTAATAAAATTCACAAGCTTCTCATTTCTTAGTTTGATGATATTCTTTTTAAGACCTTCTATGAGCAGACTTGCTAATGAAACAGATATGGTTATACTCTGAAGAGCAGTATTCATTCTATTAATTTCAATGAGAATATGGTGCCAGATAGTTGAGCTGCAGATAAAATTAAAATTGGATATTTGTTTTAGAAATTTTTTTGCTGCTGACACCGTCTCTTCGTTACTTTTGTTTTCAACTATCTCTTCTAATAATTTGATAATATCCGGCATTTGTTCGTTCACTGCCGTTTAAAAACCTTACCGTCCACCTGTGTAATTCAGAATTTCTGAATCAGACATACATAGACGAATTTTCAAATGATATCGATTATTGATCAATGATATCATAATTTACAATAAATACAATGATTGACGATTATCAACAGCTAATATTGTTGGATAAAAATACGATGGAATGAAAATTAGTAGAAAAACTATTTCAAATTCTTCAAGATAAGAGTACTAAAGCAAAATTGTCTCAAGTCTCTGTTATGTTGTAGACAGCTGAAGAAAATATATTCTCTAATTCTAAAGATGTTCTCTAAGACCAATTTTGTTATTAAAATAAACGTGATAATTCTAAAAACGATACCTAAACAATATTGTTGAGTAATCTATGCGCTTCAGATATCTGAATTTAGTGTTTGTATTTTTTTTCCCAGTTAATAAAAATGAAATAAAAAATAATACTCATAGGTACGGTATTTTTGGCGCCCCTGATATATGGCGCCCGGGGCCGGCGCCCTCATCGCCCCTTCCTAGATCCGGCGCTGCTTCTTTGGCAATCAATCAAAATTATTATGTGAATTATTCCAAATACTCATTTAATATTTTAGTTTGATCTTTGAAATAGGTTGGATTATCTAGCGCAGGTACATCTTGACTCGATAAAATAGCAGCAGATGATTCTTTCAAATATTGAACTACTGTTATCAACAGAAATTTCAAACTGAAAAGCATCGTGATGAACGTCAGCATAAACGAAGAAAGTGTTAACTGTTATAACCATTTATTTTACAATGATTGATTTTATCATGAATTCATATTGACCGTACGTTTCAATGTTGTTGAATTTTTTTAGTTGCGTTGTATTAATTCTGATTAACTATTTTTACTATCAATTAACTTTAAAATTGATAGTGAAATACTACAACAAATATTTTTAGCAATTGCAAATAATATTTTGCTGGACATTCTACAGCTGGATTTTGAAAAAAAATAAACATGATATTCAATTAATTATTCATTCTATTATTTATCCATGCGCCGCTCTGAAAAATATATTTCAATAGACTACCCTCCCCTCAACCGCCTCAAGGGCCGATATCCGGTCCTTAGTCATAAAACAATAAATTAAAAGAGGTCCAGCATTTTGACCATCTGTGATACTGCCTCCTTCTTTTCAAATATAGTCATTCGAATTTTGTTTCAATATCGGGATTCTTTCAAATTTTTCTATTTGATGATAAAATAAAAATTAATTTTTTTGTTCGATTTCCTATTTCATTCTTATTTCTTATTATTTACTGAAGAAACATGTTCAAAAGCGTTCTCATGATTGTCTATTGGAATTTCAAAACCATTAAAAAATCTAACAATGATAGCAATAAATTATACAAGGGAATTATCACTTCAACAATTCAGACAAATTTGTTTAAATTCAATTAGAGATGATTATTAATATCGGAATATTCAATTATTTGATTAAATATGTAATTCTCTGAAAATTCACTCATTATATTGTTGATAAATCTCATCAATCTAATAAATTATAATTATAAGTAAGTTGTATTCATTATTTATCAATAAATGATAATGAATCTGAGTAAACGAATCTGTCGATTCTTTGTGGAGAAAAATATCGAATATCAATCCTAAACACAACTAAAGCATATCGAATCAGTTTGGGGAAAAACCAGAAATATTATGGAGAGCGTGTAACTTGGAGAATTACTTGTGAATCTATCAAAACAAATTATTTTTTTTCATCAAAATAATAACTGGTCTCGCGAAAAAAAGGACGATTTCGAATAAGAAGCCAATCATCACAAATTGTAATCATTTTGTTCATACGCAAATCAAATATTGATCTTCTACTATTGAATTTATCAACAAATGATTATCAGGTTGAGAATTAATCAATCAAAACTAACCGATGAAATTTCATAATATCATTAGTGTTTTTGAGATTTTCTAATGTATACAGATGAATGAATTTTTGACAAATTAAAGGTATGAAAAGTTTCTCCATCGCAACATTATCCTTGAAATTTTTGGCTACTCTGCAAAACATATGGAATAATAAAATATAACAAGGAACTTGTTACTTTCGCTCTTCTTTTTGTTATTTTTCCTTTTTCTATGTCACATCAATAAAATAAACAAACTAAAAATAAACATCTTGCACAACAATAAATTTCTCCCTAATTGTTCAATTTATTGGCATTTTTTTCTCTTGCTTTATGTATTTTACTATATTTTCAATTTTACTCCATCAATTATAAATAATTGATGATAAATCAATCCAAATATAACAAACAAGTTATTCAAACGAGAATATAATTGAAAGACATTGCTCATTGATAATCTTTATTATTAATGCAATTTTTGAAATTAAATCAAATCACATTACAAAAACGAAGAAAAATACTTATTTTTCATCTTCATTTTCATTAAAAGAAAAAATGGATCTCTTTGTCTATCTTCGCAATAAAAAGTAAGAGAAAGAGTCGAATAAAAAGAGAGAGATAAATAGAACAGTCAGGTAAACACACCCAAACACAATAAATAAATAGTCTCAATGTAGTTCAGCTATTCACCATCTGGTTCTTTCTAATTTTCAGAATAATTTGAAGAAAATAAAAATTTGAATTTTGTAATTTTAAAATATACAAGATTCTAGAACTTGTGTATTTATAAACGATAACATCGCCTGACTGAAATTAATTCAGACAATGTGTTTATACTGCCTTGAAGCCTCTGAATGTCTCTACAATTCAATATCTAACAATGAGTCAATTACAATCCAAACCGATCTTATTGACAAAATTGAAAAACAAACTAGATCATTTTGATGGAAATCTGGCTCGTTGGAGCAATTTCTGACAAAATATTGAGACAACTTTCTATCTATCTTTAAGTACGAATCATCTTTAAAGACAAGACCAAATAATATCATAAAAACATATGGGTATTTGTAAATAAACATTTCTATTTGATTTTTCCAAGAAAATACACTTTTCTAATTAAAATTTGAAAATACACTCTCTT
>JAZBGZ010000431.1:21986-40627 GCA_037414795.1 Stenodera caucasica | reverse complement strand
ATCGTTTTTACGCGTACGATGTCACGAACAGACATAATGTTGTGGCTAACATTCGTCGAGATATTGGGAATGTTCCAGCTTGAACGATGATGGACTGTGGAATTGATGATAGTCGAACGTGTGTATTTGTCGAAGAAGATGCTGTAACGCCCAAAAAAACCGGGTAAGCTCAAACGAGAAATCATAAATTTCAAACGAACATTCTCCAATAGCCGGATTTGAAAACACGAGGTAATTGAACGCTTCGTTTCTGAGACATAAGGCGCTAAATTCGAAAAACATTCCGTCGCCTTCAATTACAATAAATTCCTGATTCAATTTTAACCAAGAACAAGCGAAATTACTGTAGATATCCTTGGAAAAGAAGTTCTGTTTTTGAGATTGAAAAGTGGACGAATTCTCAGTTGAGAGCTACAACTGAAGTGCTTACCTTACAATTTTGGCTGAAAACAACTAATGGAAATGCACTATTTTCCAATTTGGTCCAAATATTCTAGTAATGATAATGAATGATCAAAAAAACATGCTTTATAACGAAATGAAACGAAAAACTAATAAAATAAAATTATGTGACTGAACTTATAATTAATTGATGAAGCATAAAGAGAATTTTCAACAAATCTAACTACGATTGCTGTAAAGAAACGTTCAAAGAGACAATATACAAGTTGAGAGAGAATAATTTGAAATAGTAAAGAATGATGCATAAATTCGTCCCAAATGTGATTTATATAAGTGTTAAGAATTATAGAATATTTGATTGAAAAGAATAAATAATAAAATTGAAAAGTCATAAACATGCGCAAAGCGCGTACCGTCCAACGTTCCTTCACAATATCGATTCGTTCTTTTGCTACTTCCCTTGGTCCATCCGCGAGTCCTTTCGCCTGCATCAATAGCATCTCTTTAATATAATTAAACAACATCACTAATTAGTGATTATATGATTGAATCAATCAATTTTTCCAATATTCAAAAATAGTCTTGGTTGAAATATCTGCTATCGAGTGATTTATTTGAAGTTGCAAATTCTACGTCAACGACAATTACAAAACAACACAAAACGAACAACGTTACAGTAGCAAAAAAATAAATAAAAATAGGGTAGTCTAGCTTTGAATATCTGTATTATTATTATTTTTTTGGTTTAAGCAGGAATTTTCCGATAAACAAGACTGAAAATGATGTTTGTTGAAGAAATATGATTTGATTTATATTTCAGTCTTGGTTATCGTAGATTTCAGCAACATTCAACATTGATTCATACCTCCATATGACTGATTGCTCTGCTGACCTAGCCTTTGTGATAAGCAAAGTTTTCTCTCCGTTTCTGTATAGAGAAAGACAGAATTAATAGAAAGATAGAAACAAGTTCAATTTATAGATAATCATGCTTGATTGAGCTGAAATAAAAGCCAAGTTATCGAAATTATTCACATATTGGATCGATGATTCAATGAAAATAATAATAAGAGAATTTCCACTATTTTCCACTTATATTTAAGATTCGTTGGATACTTAGAAAAAGTTTTCTAATTAGTATAACACCTCGACGACGGGATTAATCAGTTGGAAAAGCCCTGACCTATTTCCATTAATGTCGCCCTTCAATGTTTCGACACAACAACAAACGGATCTACATGATGAACAGTTGAAGAAAATCGGCTTAACAATTAAAATCCTCCAGAAACGTCAAGTTTTGTTTAATTAAAAAATAAAGCCGTATTACATTCAGATGAATTAATTACGTTGATGGTCTTAATTTTCAATGATGACGCTATTTTGTATCTTCAAGAAAATAATAATACTTGAAAAAATACCAGATAAAAATTATAGACAGCTTTTCAAGTAAATTACTGTTTAGATAAGATTAATAAAAAGGCGTCCACAACTGATGAAAACATCGCGGAAATGGGACATAATTCAATTTTTGCGGAACCCGAGGTAATTAAAGCCGCAGATAATGTCAGAATAACTAGTCAAAACTCTATATTTAAACACAAAATCTTACTATTTATTCACTCCATAATTATAGCGAGTGAATAAAGTGAGTGTTACAAATGGTGGATGCGCCGGGTGAATATTTTATTATTTCCACCAATTCCACCTATAATGATCGAGTTAATCAGCCAAATACGATATTTGAATCGATGTCTTTATTGTAAAGTTTCCGGATATGGCGTGCCAATTCTATAGTAACGTCAGCCGGAATAATCCATCATTTCGAAGATCGATCAAGGTCGTTAGAGAACAACACGAACAAGGACTGACCCAGTATAGACTAATAAAGGCCATCTTTGACACATATAAAGTAGACGATAATAGAATTTTGGGCTGTTTTATGCGAGAACGAGGGCCCAATCGATTCGATTTAAAGATAATTTTTCGACATCAACGACAAGACTGATGATATAATTTTTTTCGGCAATTTTATTTTTATTGAATATAAGGCGAAAAGTCGATGGAATTAAACAAGCCCGCTCAGCATCTAATCACACCGCGTTAGCTATTTTAATCAGAAACTTGTCGAACGAGCTAATTGATTAGCTCCTCATGTATTTATTGTCAGTTTCTGTTACTACTAAAGAGATTGAAGTGGAATTATATCGAATTTGAGTTGTGAAATTTGATGCAAGCTAAACGAAACTTGAGCTCTCTGCTTGATTAAAAAAGTCGCAATTATCGAATATTTCCTGAACATTCACCTGTTTAATCTCGAATTTATATAACTGATGAACATAAAGTCTACACTAGTTGAGTTTTATTGTCTGATATGATCTTATCATGGAGCTAAGTCGCTCTATAAACGGGGTAAGTTCAAAATTGCCAAATTAGTATTTTTTTCATACGTTTAATTTATTGGGGTGTGTCGTTGTTAGTTGGGGAATAACCAATTAATTTTTTACTATTCTAGTTCATAGTTGTATGTCTGTGAAAATAAATAATAAATAATCGACATGGACCATTTTCCACCCTTATCACTAACGTGATCCCGAATCAGTCAATATTCTTCCAACAATCTCGATTATATCGTCATATTTGCTCCATTTCCAATTAGGAAAATCTCAACGATAAATATTCCGGTTTAGTTTAGATGAAATTAGAGATGAAACGACCAGATGTGAGATAACAACATTCGAATATTGTATAAGGTCCTTGATAGTGAAAAAGCATTGATCAGAGCTGACGTCATCAGGAACACAAGCGCATCAATCATGTGGGCTGAATATTGAGAATTTTCAACACAATCGTTTCAAGAAAACAAAAAAAAAAAAACAACAAATTGAAACAAGTCCAATAATGATGATCGCCGAATCCTATTATTCAAATTCGATGTAAATCGATTAATTTGCACATAAATTGGGTACATTTTGATGGGAATCGTGCGATTCGATCGATTATTAGATTTTCATTGGTCAGTTGAAATAGAGAGAAGAGCAGCAGGTATTATTTCATCCCCTTTGACGATTCCATTAAAATCTTTGATTGTCATTCATTATATCAGAGGGTTGTGTTTGTACGTTATTGTCCTTTAAAGCTGATAAGATTTATTTGATCTTGTTTTCGGGGGTGGAATGTTTCTATACAAACAGAAATAAAGGCGGCCCTTTGAAATTCGGTAATCGGCCCCAATGACTATCCATGGTCTGATATATTGGCTTTGTAAGTCGACGCCTTAACTCCGACTCTGATCTATCTTCTACTAGGATTTGGGTCAACAAACGTAATCAATAGAGATTAAACAATATCAATTCGAATATTCAACGTTTCATTATTGGATCATTCTTCATTGTTTTTTTTTTGTGAAGTGAAACTTTCATAGCGAGACCAGTAAATCTGAATGACCTTGACGCAATTCGATACTTTTTCGCTAGTCATCATTTTCAATATTACAATTGACTTCATATAAGTATTCATTAAAATGAAGAAGTTTCACTTCAACTGTGCACTTATATATATTTTTTTTTTGAATTATATTTAATTATTTCTAAGGGCACATTAATAGTTGAAGTTGACGCCGGCTCTGTTCAGGTGTCAAACATCTTAATCCGACTGCTTGCTCCATTGAGTCCATTATTCGTGCTCAATGTGCGGTTGTTAACAACCCAACGAATCCTTTCTCTTCTCCTTCAGGATATTGTAGTAGAACTCTTGTATTATCCAGAAATTTAACAAACATTATACATCATTAAATGATCTTACACTTGATCAATCATGATGATGTTTTAATTCATAACAAATATCGTCAATCAGACACTATTTATACAGGAGGTAATTGAAGTGCTTGGCAAAATTTCATAATAAAAACACAAAATAATCCGTTGAAAATAGTGAATGTTTAATCTAAATGGACGATCTGTGAAATGAATATGGATTTGACCTCGAATTCTCAACCTGAACTTATTGTTCGAGCGTACAATCATGTTAACTACCAAATTACATTATCCGTATAATCTGTCTGACTGGAGGCCAGGAAATCGTTGACAATGACCGAGTAATTCAGACTATACAATATTTTTGAACGTATTAAAAAAAAATATTGTTCGATATAAAATATAATCAATATAATAAGTGAAAGAGAGATGGCTATAGAATAGAAAATTGTTTGATGATATTCAAGTGAATTTGGAGCGAGTATGTGAAGGGCTTTAATAGTGTTCCGGAAGCGACCGTCCGAACTTCCGCTGATATATGAATGTTGCACTGTTATCT
Source organism: Stenodera caucasica (assembly GCA_037414795.1). Taxonomy (NCBI): domain Eukaryota; kingdom Metazoa; phylum Arthropoda; class Insecta; order Coleoptera; family Meloidae; genus Stenodera; species Stenodera caucasica. The sequence continues at coordinate 35,914 of JAZBGZ010000431.1, read as the reverse complement.
GTCTACAAACCGCATATATACGATTTTAAGGCAACAACACGGCTATCTATGATGGAAAATTTTTTATAATCGAAAATGTGATGCAATCAAATTCAACGTATATTCGAAAAAAGCGCGCAATCTAGTCCGGATAATTTTCATTAGAGCGGCACAGTTACTGATCCAAACAGAATAGATTTTATGCTAAAAAAAGTATTATTCCATCGAGATAGTGATCGAACGTAAAAAAAACTATAGTCTAGCTCTTATTTAATTCGATCCATATTGAATTAATGTATGAGGCAATAAATTTGCCAAATTCCACAATAAAAATATTACTATAAAACAAAAAAACTCTACCCATACGAATTAAATTAATACTTTGATATGCGGAGACTTTTTCGCTAGCCATCATTGTTTTTTGCTTATTGCCGTTGCCTCCTTAGTAACGACAGAAAACGAAAATGATGACTAGTGAGAAAGTATAATGTTGCTTAGTAGCGGCTAGCGAAAAAGTTATCGAGTGTAAATTGGGCGGCTCGATTATAAATAAATATTTCATCGACAATATTTGATAATCAATTGATCAATTTGATAATCCTCTGAAAATTGCAACGTAATTCGATGATGATTATCATTGATTTATGTTTAATTCGGTAACAATTTTCACACCAATTCGATAATGATTTAATTCAATTATTAAATTATTGTAATTTTCCTATATTCATTATTTCAGTTGTTTCGATCAATTTCGTAGAGTATCTGGTTTATTTTGTGAATATCATTATTTATTGTTGTTGTTTATTACACGCACTGATACTATTTTAAGCATGTAGATCACTCTACTTTATATGGATTTTTTTTTGTTAATCCCCGAATAGTGAGGGTTAATTTTGTTGTCGTTATGAATAACAAAATCAATCATTAATTACTTAGAAATTCGATTGATTGCAAAATTGTACAGTAGGTAACTAAATGTCATTTTGTGGAAATTCATCCGAAATTGGAAAGAATGAAGAATCGGGTATCGAGAACAAATTACATCTCATTTTTTCGAAGATCACAGACAAATCACTAATAATATTTTCCCCACTATCGGAGCGCTATTCATAGAATCAGGAAAAACTCGATCGAATTACACGATGATTCATATAGGTTTTCTTTGGTTTTTCTGACAATTGCATCCGATATCGGAATGTTTTTCGGCTTTTCTCGAGATCAGATTTTCTATTAGCACTCGAATCGAAATTATCATTATTTTTCGAAATTACAAACTATGTTGTGAGGCTGTGACGGACTGTTAGGCTTGCGTTAGAGCATTTTGATGGATGAAGTCCTAAAAATCGGACACGTAATAAAAATAGTTCACGACTCCAGTCGCCAGAAGGTGCGATTTAGCCCATTTATTATGAATTATTTCCCATGATATTCGGTCTACTGGCCATCTGTTGGATGAGATTTTGATCGTTTTCTCGTCTAGCTAAATTACTCCCTTCAATCAGATTTTGAAGTGTTCACTAAACTAAATAATTCATTGTCGTTAACTATCGATATGGCTAGTTGTATAATTGATATGAAAATTTTTCGGTCGATATAGACGACCGGTCCCTAGGACAATATCCATTGATATGACTATTACATAACAATTTCGTTAATATTAAGGGATGATTGTGGGATTGTTTAATTTTTTATTTAATTTAACTTACTGATTGTGGAAGTGTTGTACGTATCCCCCGGGTCCTGACACCCGGCGATGGAGGCTCCTGACAGACATAGGTCTGAGCTGACTAGCATCGCCCCGCGGTCACCGCTGGCTCACTCCCGTACATAACGCGGGGGTTCCTTTTGCGACCCCGTTGCGCCGCTGACTGCCATCCACCAAGTCTCTCATAGTAGATGGCGCATGCTCCCCATCTAGCCGCCGATCATGTGCTCCAACCATTCCATACGTTCTCATTAAACCAACAGGACATCATTTATATGTATATACATAAAATAAGGGATTAGGGGTGGAAAACTTTAAAGATCTAAACTATCCCTTAGATCCATCAGAATATCGAAACTCTTCAAGGAGAATTTGATAATAAAACACTCGAAATTCGCATATAATTTATATTGATAATGAGACAACTGAATTCGATGATAAAGCCAGATACCTGATAATGTGGTGAAATTGGCACAAACTCATTTGGCACTAAAGTTCAAATAATCGACACAAATTATAAAAAATATTCCTGATTTTTGTCAACAAATTAAAATAGCATTTTTTAGAAAAATACATTGATTTACATAAGAAGATTAGTGATTCAATCTAAATCTAACTTAAATAAGTTGATACGGCCTTTGTGCTCGTTTACAATTAGATATAATTATAATTGAAGGCCTCTTGGAGTACCGATTGTGAACAAATCTCAATCCCGTCGATTATTTCAAATTGACTCTTAGATATTCCACAAAAATCTACATAATGACACAATAAGAGAACGGACAACAAGCTAGTTTTTTATAAACCGGCTGCGGTGGTACCAGATGTAGATCTTCTTCTTCATCATCATCACCAGATATGCTCATTTCTTCTATACTGAAAGTATCAGTCAATTCCTGATGGACTCGCGATTCTTTCCGCGATAATGGAAAGAAATTCACTATATCTTCTTCACTAAAATACAGAACAATTATTGGAAGTTTTGGGAGATTAGGTACTTACCTGTCGTCGGTGTCCCATTGGACTAGAGGCTGATGGTCTTTGGCGCCGGGTATCGGGAGTCTTTGTATCGGGATCAGTCCGGGTGTTGCATGGTATTCCTGATGGAGTCTTTTGGCGTGTTCCAGTTTTCTTTGTAATTGTCGTGTTGTCGATAATGTCCTTAGTGGTGAGCGAGTACTACTACCGCTACTAGCACTGGATGTGTCGCTACCCTTAAAAATAAACATCATAGATGGCATTTGAATGTCATGACATTTAAACAAAAGTCCCCCGATAAATAAGGAAATCGAGAAAATATTCGAATTATATTTACTAGAGGTTTGATTGATGGATCGCCATTATGGTCGCCACTATCTATACCACTGTCTTCCATTTTAATTTCGACTTTTCACATTATTTTTACAATTGTAAATAACAATTTTCAATTGAGGGAATTGCGACGTGTTTAGAGTGAGGACGAACATATAACTAACAGGATAATACTGATAAGGCTACCGCCATGATGCATGTTAAACTAGGTGGCACTTGAAAATCAATACAAAGGTTCGGAGGCAGGCTAAATTTCAAACGAAATTCATCCAAACTACAGAAGACACGCACAATTATAACAACGGTAATCTAGCAAAAAATGTTGCTATAGCAACAGTCAAATATTTATCGTCATTGTCTGATAATACGGGGAAATGCCTCCGAAAAAAACCAAAACTGTAACAATAATAATAACAAAAATTTATTCGATTAATTATGGATTTTATTCTAGAAAAAAGCCTCTACTGATGAAGACGAGATCGAAGAATGGAAGAAATCCAAATTGCTTCTAAAACCAAAAGATCAAGTTGAACTAGGTGAAGCTGTAATAATTTTAGCCTTTAAGTCGAATATTTAGCTTAAAATAAGCGATCTATTTAAGGAATTGCGCGATATCTTGGGACGATATTTAACAACAGACGATCCCCAACCACCCGATAATCTAGTCCAATTCGATTATATTGAAAGTGAATTTATACCGATACCGCCGCCACCGCCCCCATTAATAATATTCCAATATCAAGGCTGCCAACTTCACAAAGAAAGCGAAGAAGCTAGACAACAATACATAGAATTCGGCCTCGATCGTACGTTAATTATACCAAATATTGCCGGATTATTATAGATTAAATTCGGAAATTTCCAGCCGCCACTCTACTAGAAGGCTTAGAAGAAGAAATTGAACCGGAAGAGACTGCTGATGAAGGTGGTGGTGGTGAAACAATTGAACCACAAGAATCCGAACCTAGTATTGGTGTTACTGAAACAGAAGGTGAAGCTGAAGTTGAAGTTGAAACTGAAACTGTTGAAGTTAAACCGGAAGAACCGCCAGCAGAAGAAGAAGGTGGCGGTGGTGATGAAGGTGATGAAGGTGAAGAAGGTGAGGAGGGGCATGTATCGAAATCGAAGAAGAAAGCGGCGGCAACACCGGGACGAAAAAAGAAATTAACAAATCAATTCAATTTTTGTGATCGTGCTGCTTTAACTTACAATCCACCAAATCGAGTAAGTTCGAAAATAAGTTGAGGTGATAATAAAATAATATTATAATAGTCACAAGAAACTCAAACAATCCCGCCAGCGATGGCTACTTTAGCTGCACACGTCCTACAATGGATTATCTATGATGCAATGCAGGCTGATTATGAGGAACAACAGAAAGAGAAAGAATTGGAACGATTGAAATTGGAAAGTACACGTTTACCGATTACGAAAAATCCACCACCTGTGAAAAGATCACGTGGTAGAGTTTTATTGAGTGAAGCTGTACAAGCTCGTATTTTTGAAGCATGGAAAGTCTTAGAACGAATGGTCAATCAGAATAGTTATGATGAAATTGCTAAAGGTACTTAAACTAAACAAAATTGGAATTTCGTTAAAATTTTGTTTATGATAGATTATCGATATTGGGATGATCCATCGGATGAATTCCGTGAAGAAGAAGGTACTTTATTACCATTGTGGAAATTCTCTTATGATAAAACACGAAAACATACAGTTACTGATCTATTTTGGAATCCTCACTATTATGATTTATTTGCTGTTTGTTATGGATTCGGTAAGCAACGGAAGTTGCAGGTGGCGCCAGCATCGCGGAACGGAAGGCGATGCAACGTCACCAACAAATTATCATTAATATAAATGCTTTCTTTTTTATTTTTCTGATTAATTTAGTCGACTTCACGAAGCCGATAAATGAGGGTGCTTTATGTTTATATACATTAAAAAATCCATCATATCCGGAATATATTCGTATGACCGATTCGGCGGTTATGTGCGTCCATAAACATCCAGAAGTACCATATATGATTGTTATCGGTTTATATGATGGTATGGTCAATGTATTTAATATGCAATTACCATCAAAAGAACCATGTTATAAAAGTAATAGTGTTTTGAATAAACATAGAGGTATTGTATGGGAGGTGAAATGGGCGCCAAATTTACCAGATGGTGAAATGAATTTCTATTCAATTGGTATTGATGGTAAAATCAATAATTGGGTATTAATGCAAAATGAATTAGTTGTTACAACTGTTATTACTTTATATCTTGGTAAAGATGATGTTCTAGGTCCTGATGGTACCCGATTACGAATTCAAGGTAATTTTATGGAAATTTTCTAATTTAATTTTTTCCACTTAATTCAACTAAAATTGAAGGTTGTGCTAGTTGTTTCAAATTTCATCCATCAGATCCTTTAATTTATCTTGTTGGTACTGAAGAAGGTAAAATTTATAAATGCAGTACATTTTATAGTTCTGCATATCTTCTAACTTATGATGCACATCAATTACCAGTACATCGAATTTCTTATAATAAATTCAATAGTGCTATTTTTGTATCGTGCAGTGCTGATTGGAGGATCAAAATTTGGGAAGATGGCAGATTGTAAAGTTTATTATATAAATCTTATAAAATCGACTTAAGTCATATCGAATGGTTACAGGGAGCCTTTATTCGTCTTCGATGTCAGTTCTTGTGTTGGTGATGTGAAATGGGCACCATATTCTTCAACTGTTTTCGCAGCTGTTACTACAGATGGTAAAGTGTACGTTTTCGATATAAATGTGAATAAATACAAGCCGATTTGTGTTCAAGCAATTGTTTCAAAGAAAACAAGTAGATTGACACGTATACAATTCAATAAGAAAATGCCAATAATTATAGTTGGTGATGATAAGTGAGTTTTTTTTTTTGTTTTTAAACTAAATCACTACAATTGCAGAATTGTTTTAGGGGTGCTGTTACAGTATTGAAATTATCACCGAATTTGAGGATAATGTGTAAAGCGCCAAAAAAACAACAACATTTAGATCAACATACGTTACAATGTATGAAATTGGATGCATTATTGGCTTTAGTTAGGGAACCAACTAAAGTGAATCGTCCACCCGATGTTGAGGCATCAGAGGCATAAATTTGATAGTCTTTCAATTTTATTTAACACTCAATATATTTCTACATAATTATTACAACAATATTTTTAATAATAATAATTAATAATAATAATTAAATTAGGTTTTGGCACGAACAATCTAAAAATTGAGCAAAATCGATATCAAATCAAAATTTTGAGTTAATATCACGGAAGATACAATAATTTCTCATCTATAAGAATGAATAAAAAGCGAATAAGAAATCACAGGAGTTTCTTATTATATTATATTACAATTAATTATATCACAAATTATTATTTAAGGGAATGGAAGTCGACTAGGATCGGGATATTCTGGTGTTTCAATAACTCCTCTACCATATTTCAATTCTAAAAAATCTCTAATATTGTTCGGACTTGGTATTTGTCGTCCGATAAAATCGATACTGCTCATTGGATGTAGGAAATTATCGGGAAATTCCATATTTTTATGGCTGGTAAACCACGAATCTTTCATCATAGTACCGTTTCTTGAATAAAATGGTAATAAATTCACGTGAATTCGATTGATTTTGCTGTAATAAACCCGATAGAAATTGCCTTCAGTTGCTCTCTCCCATAAGAAGCCTTTACTGTCGATGGTCGGTTTGTCGCGCGCCTTCACCAACCATACGCTACGTGCCAAATCATCACTGACATAACCGACATCAACATCATGATCCCATGGTAGAATATCACCGCTACGCATAGCACCGAGTAAACTACCGGCTTCTAACCAATAACGAATTCCTGATTCGCTCAGATGATTGAAGACGTGTTTGGCTGTTTTGCGTAGATTCGATAGACAACAAGGCGGTGTCCATTTACCTTCGTATAGATATGACGGCATTGCATCGATGACAGGTCCAAAACAACGTGGAGTATCCCGATTGCAGCCGTACCACTCTATTGAGCCACTTTCCCGAACGATTTGCTTCAAATTGAATTTGTTGTGGAGCTGTTTCAGACGCTGTTGTTCCATTTGTTTGTGTTTCCATTGGGCGTGATGGGTTCTCTTCAACGGTTTACCGTCGTGGAAATAGGAGTTTTTCGTGATTTTCACCTGAAATTCGTGCATTATTAATCAATTTCGTTGTATACTTCAACATCTCAAAAAGAAATTTTGACTTAAGTTGTAAATCATTTCAACAATGGGACTGAACCGCAAGCCTCAATATCATTAAAGAATAAATCAAAAAAAGGCCAGCCGTTCGACCATTTGGTCCAATGTTGAAATGATCTACAACATAAGTCAAAATTTCTATTTGAAACGTTGAAGTATAATTCCACAAATAATCGAGTGAACCTTGATGAAATTTGCAGCCGTTTGGATGTAGAGTGAATGCGGAAAAGGCTGCAGAAAAACATTCGGTAATGTTTTTAGTAGTTCAGTTTCGGCTAGAATCACATGTTTGCCGGATATTGCATCACAAATTGTACCCTTCAACGAGCTATACTTCAACGTCCATTCCCGTATATTGATATTGACTCGAAGACAATTCAAATTCTTGTTGCTGGAAAAGGAGGTAACTGCTACTATTTCCGGATTTTTCACCAATTCATTGATCATATTCTGGATTGTTTGTCTAGTTGTGATCCGACTAGAATCGGGTACGAACAGAACATATTTAGTCCGGACCTGATATAGGGGATAATGGCCGGTGAAGTCGCTCTTCAAATCCACACTCAAATCGACAATTTTAACATTTCTCAACGTATTATTACCGTAATTCGAAATATCTAAAGGTGGATACGGTTTATTATCGTGCACAATCAAGACTTGTATATTCGGGAAAATATTGATGAATGATTGTACAGTTGCTGAGACGTCATTTTCATTCGGTTCAAAATCTCTGATGATTATTGTTACCAAACGACTGATGTGTCTGATCGGTGGTTTTGTTGCCGTTCTAATCGTCGTCGATGGACCACTTTTCGAGCTATTGAAACGGATAAAAAGACGTAAACTATAATAGAGCACTACAATATTGGTGAAAACAACGATAAATGCAATCACACGCGAAAACTTTATACGCATAATCAATCGGACACTATTTTATTATAAATCGTTTTGTTTCCAACAAAATATTAGGTTATTAGAGTTTCAGGCTATTTTGACATAATGGCGAATTGCGATGGAGGCGGTCCTGGCGCAGGATCCGCCAGGATAAGCGGCAGAATCAAACTGACAAAACAGATTTATATAAAGGAACGTATTTTTTGCTGTGAAGAATCGAGTTTTGAGGCCCGTATTCTTTGGTGAGTGAAGTGACATTTTGCGCCATTTTGTTGACGTGTCACAAGATGGTTGAGTGGGTGAATTGATAGGAGTTATTTCTATTTGAGTTTCTTTTATTATTTCTATTCAAAGAATACATTGTGTTTTCTAAAGTCAATATCATTAAAATGGGTATCATACATTTTGCCCAGAATATCGTATATTTTTATAATACATGTAGGGTCACGTAAAAATGAAATAATTGAATTTCTCATTAAGCATAAATAACTAGATGGATACTTCTTAGAAGTAAAAAATATTTAGATAAAAGAGCGTAATTGTTCACTAATTTTAAGATAAAATGCAATTGGTTTATAACTAATGTTCTGGACAAAATTGTCACTTTTAATATTATTTAATATTATTATCATCATTCTTTCTTAAATATAGTACATCTGCGAAAGGCTTTATTTCATTTCACTTGTTTTTTTTTTTTACAATTTTGAATCATTCTCTTCAAATTATTATAATAAATGTCGTTCGCAGCGCCGATTCGTATTCAAAATTTAAAATCTATATATTTTAGAATTGCAATCGGTTTTTCTCAAATATTTCTAAGACAAAGTTAATTAAATATCTCTTTTTAATGTAATCAAATATGGAATGTCTTAAATCTATAACTGTTTGCATGACGTAACGATGTTAATAATATGTTTTATAATAAATGCTAAAGGCTTTCTTAGGCAAACATCCAGACAAATCAGACTGGAATCAGTACAAACTGCAGACATACAATTTTAATTTTTGCAAATATACTTATCAACTAACTAGAACTAAGTATTCTCATTCTTTTTATTATTATTATTATTATTATTATTATTAATTATTATTATAATAATTTTTTAAGTCTATTCAATTATTAATAATTAATATTGAAGATTTTCTTTCTTATTATCGAAAATAAAAAAATAAACTAAACAAAATTTTGGCTACAGCCTTACAATATATAAAAAATTTGCACAATGCAGGAAAAACTGCCGTACTGGGCTTATCCCATATTTATTATAAGGAAGCAATCGATAATTAATTAGAATTCACTTTACAAATTACAAATTGTTCAATTGAAAATCATAGATTTTTGTACACAGGATATCCAAGCAAAATTTCCAAATTTCGACTGCTATTAGTTTCAGGAATCGATAATTCCGATGATAGAACAAAAATTGTTTACTACAATAATTTCGTTTCGATATCCTGCAAATCAACTGAAGTCCTAAAGCTAAGTATCTAATATAAAATTTCAGAGTGCCAAACTTGTAATAATTTTAAATATAACTTGACTAGGTATACAATATGCTAGTTATTAATAAAATTCTATCTACAATATTTCTTTACAAATCTGGGACATTGTAGTCGAATACAATTTAACTGTTTCACTTTCACTGGAATCGATATTTATTGTAAAAAAAAAAAACAAAAACAGGCGGATTTATTGCAATTTTGCGCCTTGGTCAATCTTTCGTTACCTCATTTTGATATTAAAATAATTGCTCAATAACTATTTTAAAGTTGTTTTGTTTTTTTGGAAAATATGTACAAATATTTAAACGGAAAATTGCAATATTTCCGATCAACTTGTGTTTGGTTTTATCCTTTGTTTCATTCCAATCACAATTCGCTTGTGTATTTGTGTTTAACCACAAGTTTTGATATATTTATATGTAAATATTTCTATATATATATAAAAAAAAAAACAACGCTTCACATGTACAATTTAGCGTTTAAGTCGTCAAAAAATTGACAGAGTTTCACAATAGAGAGATAACAAACGAAAATAACAATTATACAGGGTTAAGAAAATAATAATAATAATAATAATGGGAAATCAACAACGGAACCGATTGGTGTTTGACTTACAAACTCGTTTGAGCAACAATTGAAAAATTAAACAAAATCCGGGACAAATAAACTTTAGCTAACTACCCAAAAAAAAAATATGATTAATTGTATTAAAATTAAATAACAAATAACAACGACTAAATTTTCGTTTTGCTTTGGAAAAATTGATGGGAATCGTTACCGGAAATTTAGTCGATAATTCCAGCACTTCTACAACAAGCTTAGGAAGTTATTTTGTACTGCGATAAAAGGACACACAAAACGTAAAGGAACCGACAATAATTGTTGTTGCGTTATTCCCTTTTCGAAATGGACTAATGATCTGTTGGAATTCGTTATGAAATAGAAATTAATCGTTCGCAATTTTGGACATGGAGAGTATTTATAATATTTCAGTCTTATATACATTACTAGATGTACTAATAATTTATTCATAATTAGCGAGAAATTAGCGAAATTCTAATGAAATATATATCGAATTTGATTTGAGGAAATTATACAAGTCCTGCAATTTGCGATCTCAAAGGGCTGGTATGAACGCGTACAACAGCAGGACTCCGGTTCATATTATATAAAATATGAATTTTATCATAACAAAGATACAGATGGAACAATACTATAGCTAAAGAATATACAATCTAATCACAATGTTTGCTAAATAATAACAATCTATTATTTTTGTTTGTTTTCTTTTTAAATACGGACATTCTTATCTAACACATCCATAAGAAGCACTTATTAATCATGGAAAATACAATAACGAGTCTCTATAAGTCACGTCCGAAACACTGCCCTAGATCTTCTAAATATTTCAATACACTAGCACACCTCTAAATTTTCAATATCTCATCTCCATCCAAATCAATTATTTTCAAGATTACATAACTAATTTTGTTACATCATTAGAAAATAGTTCATTACTTTTGATATTAATCAATTTTCATTTAATCCAAGACAATATCCGATTCTGAATTTCATATTATAAAACATAAAAATATTATGTTAGATTTGAATTCAATTTCGTGTGCGTTCTTTGTTGTTGTTGTTGTTATCAGTATCGGATAAGGTCGTTTTAAAGGTTCAAAATGCCTGTTAGGCCCTATAAATATAGGAGGCAGTGCGCGGAGGTGTCGGTGATGGTGATGAGGAGGGTGGCGAAGGTGAACTGGATGATCCACTGCTTGTTGGCAATGCACTATGTCCAGAACGTGGAGGCCGTGGCCTACCTAAACTTCGAGCACCCACACCACCCTCCTCACTATTTTCTCAAAGGTATACTTTCTTTACACTACGAGTTGTGGCAAATCCATCCCCCCTCCTATAATTATCACCCTGAAAAACAACAATTACATCAATAAACAAATGATTTTGTTGCAAGTGTATAGTGTTAATAAACGAAACTTCTTTAATCTCAATTAATACTTATAAACTTTTTCGCTAGTCATTGCTAAGAAACACATTGTAAGTAATATTGAAAATCATGGCTAGCGACAAAGTATTGCGTTCTTTAGTGACGCCAGGAAGCTAAAATGATGGCTAGCGAAGAAGTATTCCGTCAAAATCATCTTCAAAAAACTATACACTAACAACAAATTCGAATGAATGATAAAATTTACCTGATGTGAACGTAAAGTGCCGAAATTATCACGTCCACGATACGTATCACGGCTATTATAGCCGGTATCAGTTTGGAATTGAAATAATGTTTCAGCATTATTTTGATGAGGTCCTTTACGTAATGTATTCTTTGGTGAATGTAATTTTGGTGGTGGTTGTGGTACTAATACCGGTTCAGCATAAGTAACTTCTTCTTGTGGTAATAATTTCGGTTCAGCTTGTATCCTAAAAAGTGGCATAGAACTAAAATAAAAATTTATATTGTTTTGTTATTATTATAAATAATAATACCTGTTCATATTTTGACGTTGTTCGAAATATTCATATTCAGTATCTGGATATGGTAAATTATCATCTTCATCTTTATGACATTTACGACCACACAAATAACCAGTTATAAAACCGACAACTAATGCTGATACAGCACCAGCTACAACTGACATTATCAATGTTTCAACCGAATATTGAGTTGGAATTGTTTCAGCAGCTGAAACAGCCGGATCTAATATAACAAAGAAACAAACCAATTAGTTTAAATTCTATTATGATAATTATTGTAATTTTACCATTACGATTGAAATTCTCTTCTTGCATTATATTAATAACTTGTCCATCCGGCCGGCCAGGTTGATGGTCTGGATTAAATTTCGGTTGACTAGAACTAAGACCACCAACTGAACCGGCATCACGATCATTGATTTTCGGTGATGGACAAGCTGGATGTTGACCATTTGATATACTTTGAAAGAAATAAGTTTCTTCACCCCAACGACCTGAACCATGCGAACGACATTTACCTTGTACTTTATCCCATGCACAATATGGATCTTGTAATGCTACACATTCACTACAGCTAGATATTTTATTACTATCGCAACGATGCAAACGTAATGATTCAACTTCATTATCTGATATGACAATAAGACGACCTTCTTGACGGCTAGTTTTAACAACTTTTATATTACGTACAGGTATATGTGTTGGAAATACTTGAATTTCTTCGATAACTACCGGGCGGACGCCGTGACGTGTCTCAGCCGATAGGGCATTGACAGCTTTGATAATTTTTCCGTTATCTAAAAACAATCACAATTACGATTTTCTTTAGTTGATTGAGAAATAACCAACCTGTTCCGATAAATAGTACATCGTAGGTTTTTCCACCAGGTACTTTAACTTGTGGATCGACTGCGATCTGTGTGAATCGATAACTGAAAAAAAAACAAAAATCTCAATTTAGTTAATAGCGAAATTAATTTGGATAAACTTACTGGAAAATTGTTCGTATTACAATCGGTTGGCCGAAAAATGATGGTACACTTTCGTCCATTAACGAATGTGTCTTGATGAAGTTTAAAGTGAGATCGGGTAATGTCCGACTGTCATTATGACATTGTCCCGGTCGTGGATCAGGCACTTTAGAACTTTGCACCGGTAACCAATTCGAATTCAATTCGGATTGTTCTTTGAAATTACCTTCAAATGTATCAGTGATATCTTGAAGACTGAATGCACATACAGCACTTCCTGAAATACTATTTGGTGGTGTTGTGAATGTACCATAAATTAATTGTGCAGAAACATCACCATATTGACCATCAATCAATTCAGTAGCTGATTCTATAAAAAAATGTACAACAAAAAAAATTTATTTCATCCAAAAACAGAAAGTCTTTGAAGTTATCGAAAGCTCGATTCTCGAGTAATATTGAGTATATAAAAAGGTAAATTTTAATTAGAAGAATTACGAACAACATTCGAGTCGCGTTGGCGTTTTTAATTTGATTTTCTTCAATAAACTAAATTCAAGATTACTTCATGATTTAATTAATTGATCAATCAATTGACAAATATTTTATTACGTTGATATTTTCGAATATAATTGAAGAATAAATATTGTCATATTGGAGCGAATAAAATTGTTTGAGAATTTTTTATTATTTTTTATTTATTTATTATTCTTTTGTCCTTTGACCATATAGCTGTGTGTATATACCGAAAATTGTAATGGAATTTCATTTTTCATTATAAGGTTGGGTTGTTTTTGTAACGATAACATGGAA